>BHFT01018105.1:0-16207 GCA_004320025.1 Laticauda laticaudata | reverse complement strand
CAAAAGTACAAATATAATGACTAGAAAGATATAGAAATTTAGAAAAAGATATGTAATTGAATTAGAAAGGAATGAGACAATCATAAAATAAGGTTGAGAAAAGGGAAAAATTATTGAGAAATTAATAAAATAGTGACAAGATATAAAATTGAATATATAAGATGAATATGTAACTGAGATTATGTCTGTATGGGGATGTGATAACCTGGAATTATGCTGTTCTCAAAAAAAAAAAGATGTTTTATTTTCATTATGTTTTGTGAAAACCCAAATAAAACTTTTACAAAAAAAAAAGAAAAGAAAGACTGGGCCAATCTATTCATAAACAAAATGCCTTCAACCACAGCTCCCACATGGTGAGATTAAGAATTTACATTCCCCTACCCAAATTCTAAAGACAGGATATGACCTTTAGAATAGAATTAACCCACCACCATTGAAATAGTAAAAGACACAAGGCTGACTACATTGCCCAACGCCCTGAAGCATCTCAAACTAAAAATTCCAGAAACCTATGAAGATCCATCCACTCACTCAGCCATTTGATTAGGCACCCCAGAAATATTGCTGCTGTCACTGAAGTTTCTAGAAACCAAATAAACCTTCCTTTCTTGCAGTCAGCCTCCATTTTATTTCCAGCACCTTTCTCCCGACTTGTAACTGGATCAGATTTTTCTTCCCACACCATCCTTTGTGTTCAGTCCGGAAAAACGTGAGGTAGACCGGGTTCCAACAACAAAGTCTTTATTAGTTAACAGCAGTTGAAAAACGGAACATTGCTCAAGGCCGCGGCAGCCTTTTGTATAGGAATTTTAGGCTGCCAGCTTGTAGCCAATGACAGGTATTTTACTGTTTCTGCCCGCCTTAAGCAGCTTCGTGTGATTTTGGTTTCTTCATTGAACCGTAATCCACCATTCAGGTTTTTTAGCCAATCAGAATACGCTGTATTAGGCAGTCTACTATTCCTTTATATCAGAACACCATTCCCCTCTTGGTTTAGTCCTACGTGGTGACGTATTCGCGCAGGTGGAGGTTGGGGCTTCATTTTGACTCGACTGGACTTGCGCGGTTCATTCTGCTGAAGATCTTCGAACCGGTTCAGATGGGGATCTTGCGTGTCTCTCCGGTCCTTCTCCATGAACTGCTGAGGAAGGTTGATGTCAAGGTCATTTTACATGGCCGCCTGAGGTTTTCTTAGCCGGCGGTTTTTTGGACCGCTACCCTCCTGTTTCTTCCGGCAGGTCGAGCCTGGCCTGGCTGGCCCCTTCGAGTGGACCTCTTCTCGGCAACTTGTCTTCTACACTGTAAGTGCACTGCTTTTTGCTCTTTTTTGTTTGTTAATTGTTATTCTGGGTTTAATCATTTAAACGGTTCTTTATTAGATTTTTCTCGTATTTCCTCCCCTCTTTGGTTTGATGATTTTCCATCGTTTTTTATTATTTGTGGTTGTGTGTTTGTACTTTCTTTCGTGACGTGTTCGGGTACCGGAAGCTGGTCTAGTGTGCCGCTGTCCATTTCCCTGTCACTCTGATCTACGGGTTAGTCGGTAGGGAACCGCGGGGGCCTGAATTTGTGTGAGGATTGTTCCTGGAAGCCATAATGGGTCCCGGTAAAGATTTTTGCATAGACTAGGTCACGCGATTTCATAAATGTCCTTGAATGGTGAGGAGGAGTTGGGGATTTTTTGTCTTGTGTGATAGCGTTTGGTGTGCAAATCTGTCTAACTGCGAACTAAGTTTTCTTCGCCATTAAGGTAGTTCGCTGGGGCTTATTTATCTGGTTATAGATGTAATGCGGTGGTGGCATATGCGCTTGGAGAGGTGAGTATGAGTGATATTAGTATTGTTATTCGTGACACGTCCCTAATGTCCATCATTTGCTAAACACGTTCTTTGGTAAACCTAGACATTCATCGAGTCTGCCTACTGTTTGCAAGCCGCGGTGGGCCGAGGCGGCCGGTTAGGGCAATGCTTATAGCCCGTAGCGGGATGAGCCGTAGGTTATTGTCGAATTGGAGTACTCGTTATTGTGGCCGCGTTGTCACACTAGTACGTCCGCAGGCCAATTGTCGGTTGCGAAGAGGTTTGTCGTTGTTTAAGTGACAGTTTCAGTTGTCGGTAGCATAGTGCAGAGATGCAGATGTTGTACGTTGCCACAGCCATTTGAAGTATAGCCACATCTACACCAATTAGGGAAGGGTATGTCCCTTAGTGAGGACCACGTGAAAGGTCAGTGGTGGATTCGTGACCAGGGGCCCTCACGGGTAGGCGTTTCCCAGTCCTTTATGGGTGCTAGTGGTGGGGAAGGGCTGGTTCTTTTGGCATTTTTGTTGCAAGAATTTACCCAAATATTCGATGTCCCCTATCTATACCCTGGCCACCCAGAACATAGCTTCTAGCAAGGTTTTTCATTTTAACAATTCCAGGGTGGTGAAGCATACCCAAATACCTTAGTTTGTAATTTGGGACGGTACTACCCGATCACCCCACAACAAACAACCTTTTTGAATCGGAAGAGTTCAGTTTGTCTGGTCCGGAAGGTTAAAACGTTTCTCAGTTTTTTTGATTTTCCAAGCCAGCCTTTACCTACCAGTTCAGTACACAGGCATGTTCAATGGGTCCCTTGCGGTGGCTCTGGTGAACATCATTTTTCAGATATTGGTAAGATCGGGGCATGTCTCTATCTGCAAGGTGGTCATCGTCGGTGCTGGTCTTCTCTATAGTCGGTATGGTGCTCTGTTCAACGCATCTGCATGGGAAATTTGTTTCCTGGGGCGATGTATCAGAGTATAAGAGTTAGGCTGCTTAGGAATTCTGACCAATCTAAAGTCAATTCACGGGGAACAAATGTTCGGTGGTGGGCTTGTTTCCCACCAAAAATTCGCAGTAGCGGTTTATGGTCGTTACTATCAAAATGTTTCTTCCATATAGATATTCGTGAAAGCGTTTCACTGCCGGTGACGATTGCAAGGGCTATCTCTGTCCAATTGACTATAATTACTGTCGGTTTAGACAGAGTCTTTGAATAGTAGGCGACGGGTGCTCTCTCCCAATCTGGCAATTGGTGGCTCAGGATGGCACTGACTCCAAATGGTGAGGAAATGCAGGTCAGCGCGTCAATGGAAGTGTTGTTACTAAACTGGATAAGAACGGTGTTTGAATGTTAATAAGTTTTTTTAATTCTTTGGAAGGCTTTCTTTTCTCTATAACACCAAGTCCAAATTCGTTTTTTTATCCAGTAAATCAGTGTAATGGTTCCGCTATTGTCGCTTTTGTGGGGTAGGAACACGGTTATAAAAATTTTATTAGTCCCAAAAATGCCTGCAAGTTCAGTTTTGTCCTTGATTCTGGTGCGTCTTTAATATCTTTTGACTTTTTTGTCAAGTAGGGTGTATACCATCCCGTCATTAAGTAGCCCAGGGAATTTCCGACGCGATCAAGTCAATTAAGCAGCAATTTTTCCTTTTTTTAACTTTGAGGCCAGATTCTCTGAAATTTAAGTTAGTACATCTTTTAGTCTTTTTTTAGGCTGGGTTTATCATTTGGCCGAAAATTAGGACGGTAGTCGAAGTATGGTACGACCCCTTTTATACCATTCAATAGGCATTCCATGAGGCCCTGGAAAAACGCCTGGGCTACACTTACTCCAAATTGGAGTCTGTTGCATTTGAATGCCCCCTTTGTGGGTCACTATTAGTTTGTTGCTTCAGCCGTTAAAGGTGTCTACTGAAGCCTGTTGGTAAGCTTGCGCTAGATTCTAAGTTTTGCGAAAACTTTTCCTCCCCGCAAGAGAATGCAATAAGTGTTGTACGATAGCACGACAGGTATGCGCTTTTGTTGCAATGCGTGGTTTCGGGTAGCCTTGTAGTTTCACCACAGATTCGAACCCGACGCGTCTGGTTTTACATTAGTGTTACGATTGGCGTTTCCCCATTTAGCAATGGTCAACAGGTTCTAAACCTTGGTCTATTAATTTATTTTAGTTGTTCCTCTATTTTTGGCTTTAGAGCAAAAGGAATCGTCTGGCCTTTAGTCTTCTAGCGGCTACCTGGGGTTCTAAGACTAAAGGAAATTGGGGGTTCCCCAATACTTGCCTAAGGGGAGCCGTCGAAAACATCCTGGAACTCTTGATCAGGTTTTCTTCCCAGTCGGTTTGCGACCCACCCGGTCTAAATACTTCTTCATCCCATGCCCATGGGTGCGAACCAATTCGATTGCCCAGGAGGCTTGGTCGAACTCGGTTTACTATTGTCATATGGTATACTTCGACATGTTGTTTGTAGGCGACTCGGAAAATGTCCTAGGCCTATACAAGAATTCGGTTTCCTTGGCAGTCCTTGAGGGTTAATTTTTTGTCTCTGGAGTTCTTTTGAGTTTGAATATTTGGGACCATTGTTTGATGGTGTACCATGACACCATTGATTAGGAAAAGACCCAGAGTTCTACCTACATTTTGCAGGGACGCCTTCTATTTTTACAAATTATTTTTACTTTCTTCCGCTTTTCTGTCCCTGAGCGCGATCCGATAGTGAAAGTCTGATGTGTTTTTTCTCGTTACTGGCTCGCAGTATTTTTTTTTTTCTCTTTTGTTTTATTTTTTTTTTTTTTTTTTTTTTTTTTGTTTTTGTTTATTGATTTTTTTTTTTGGTTTTCCGCTGCACTTTGCTCTCGGTTTGTTTTGGCTCACGCTTGGCGTGCGGGGGAGTTGGCCAGCGTCTGGTTTGATGGGCTGTAATTTTTTTATTCCTGCAGAACTTTTCTCGATATGCACCCTTTTTCTTGACAAGCCTCTGCAAATGGCATTGGAGGGACAGTCTGCAATCGGCTTGAGGATGACGGTTTCCACCTCCGCAAGCCAGCGCATTCCGCCAATTTTTTTTTTCCGTGCCCTTTTTTGTTGGCGTATAGGCGGTGGAGAGCTTTGTCAATCTTCCTCCCCGGAGTTCTGACATTCTCGTCAAAATCTTCATAGTGAGTGGTGGTGGGAAATTGTTTCTTCCCTCTGGCCAGGGATCGTTTCTTTGTTCGCGTTCATCTGTTTCATTTTGACCCCAATTTTTTCCACGGCTTCAAGCGGCTGTGGCTTTGGCGATGGCTTCCGGCTATGGGTTATGTGGGGTTTATTTAACAGGCGGAGGCTTGCTCTGTAAATTAGAGTCTCTAACCCATATTACCTCGATCCCAGCATCGCTTCATCTATTCAGAACTCGCATGGCTCCCCTAGTTGCGGAGGCTGCCAAACAAAATCAGCGATGGTCTCAGCCCTACTTTCTGGTCTCTTAGGTAAATTTTTGTGGCCGCTTGATAAGGTTTGACATCAACCGGTGGCAGTAGTGAGCCTGTTAGAAATTCTTTGGAGCTGCTGGCCCAAAGTCAATTTGTTTCACATCTCGGGGGCTATTGCCAAATGCCTTTGGCCATTTTGAAAGATTGGGGCCCGCATGTGTCAAGAAAACAGACTCTCTACACTGGTCTAGAGATGTCTTCCATTTCTGCTTACTTTCGCAATACATCTGGAAAGTGGGTCTACAGTAGGATTCCCAATCCATCTTTCATTGGATTGAATGGTGCGGGCGTCGCGTTATTTCCAGGCCATTGTCTTCGTCTGGTTTTATTGGGTTGCCAGTGGCTCAAGTCTCGCATGGTTAAGGACGATCCCAGCTTGCGTCGGCCAGTGTTCGCGTCCGAAAACGCGAGGTAGACCGGGTTCGCTAGCACAAAGTCTTTTATTAGTTAAACAGGCAGTTGAAAAAGCAGAACATTGGCATCAAGTCACCTCCGCGGCAGCCTTTATATAGGATTTAGGCCTGCCGGCTTGTAGCCAATGAACAGGTATTTAGTTTTCCGCCCTTTAAGCAGCTTTGTGATTGGTTCTTATTGAACCAATCCCCATTTCAGGTTTTTTAGCCATCAGTAATCCTGTATTAGGAGTCTACTATTCTTTATACAGAACACTTTGTATCTGTGACTTGTCAGGTGTAGAAGGAGTACATTGTGAAGTGAGGCCAGGGTTCTTCCAGAATTTTTGTCAATGTTTCAATCATTCCCTTGTTGTGTTTCTGTAATTCACTCTGTCTCTTTAGCTTATTACTGCATTTTGCTCAAGACAATGCAATACCTCATCACTTAGTGAAATGTGTTTGTGCTGCATGAGGATAAGCCTTTAGTCAGGTTAAGGGTGGGACATTTATTACTGAACTGGAAAAGTTAGAACTGTGCTAATGGTATCAGAACTCTTTCTTGATTCTTAATGTTATCTAAAGAACTGACCTGCCTCCTTTTTATATTCAAAAGCTTTTAAAATATTGCTTGAGGGTAATTTGAAGACACACCATTAACTCAGATTTTTGAAACTGTCTCTGATGATCAAGAATGGCAACTACAGGGATACAGTACTCCTAAATGTTAAGATTAAATTACAAGGTCATCTGCCTAAAGGCATAGGCAATTATTACTATGAGGCTTACATACAAACCAATAAATATATATTCTGCTTCAAAAGACAGAGAAAAGACACCTTCAAAAGACACCTTGTCTGACCCTCAAGGCCTCCCATTTTCATAATGTAATTATCACTAAGATCATATATAGTTAAGCTTTTATCGAGCAAAATTTCTTTGCAGAGTAGTTGTGCCTATAGGATGAATAATTTACTACAGCATTTGAAGGGAAATGGTTTTCTGGGTTAGACTGATTATGGTTAGCAACTAATAATTACATTCGTTCAATAAATATTTCTTTATCGGGGTAAGCGAGACAAATATAAGACGAGGAATCAATAGTATGGATTTTTAAAATATTTTGTCATTCATGTAGAATGAATAATGTAAAGGAGCTGCAGTAAAAAGAGAACTTAGTGTTTACATTGATCACTAAAGTTTTAGGCTGCAATTATATCCATCATTGAGTTTTCTCGAAAGCAGTGGGGTTTAGGACTGCATTGATTAAATGCATTTGAATGGATCTATGAAATTACATGATAAGATCATATTGTGATTACTTGGCCATGGGAAACAGGTATGAATATTGCCTATGTTCATACATTAAACTAAGGTGTAATATAAGTTGTCCTGCTAGTTTGTGTTGGCTAATTTAGAAAAATAAGCAAGTTGGCCCTAGTTAGAACTTGTATGGGAACCACCTGGAACATCCATCAATGTAGTCTAGGCTGGAGAAAAAAAAATAAAAAAATATATATATATATATATATATATATATATATATATAATAGTATTAATATATATATATATATCCCCCTCTCCCCCTCCCTTCCTCCCTCTACCTCCCCCTCCCCCTCTATATCATCTATATCTACATCATCTCCTGGAAACACTTTGATTATGAAAATTACATAGACGTATCCAATGTTAGTCAGCGGGCATCAACTCATTTCTAAGGCATTTTTACTTTATAATGTAGTTTGCTTTGGTGCCTTTGGATTACTCTTCACTGGCTGCCCCATCACCAGAGAGCAAATGCCAATGCCAATCTTTAGGCAATCCTCCCATTCAGTGGTGGGATTCAAATTTTTTTACTACTGGTTCTGTGGACATATCTTGGTAGGCATGGCATGGCTTGGTGTGCATGGCAGGGGAAGGATACTGCAAAATCCCCATTCCCTCCCCACCCCACTAACGTTTTTTCCAGCTCCATTCTCCTGTGCAGGGCAACAAAAGAAGACCCAGAAAATCAGCTGGGACTTGGGAGGCAGCGAATAGATGGGGTGGGGCCAGTCAGAGGTGGTATTTGCCAGTTCTCTGCACTGCTCAAAATTTCTGCTATTGGTTCTCCAGAACTGGTCAGAACCTGCTGAATACCACCTATGTTCTAGAACTAATGGTAAGCATTGATTCAGGTGAACAGGTATTTCCATGCAAAGTAGTACATGAATTGAGTCTGGAAGGAAACAAAGTGTTCCATCTCAATTGGACAAGAGTAGTCAAGATGGCAAAATGGGGGGGGGGGGAAGCAAATCAAAACTCTGCTTTCAAACTTCAGCAAGAAACCATACAGGAAGATCAATTTTGCAATAGGAGCATAGGTGCTCCCATTATATGGTGCTATCCAATTTAATATAAGAAGGAATCAAATGATTTGAATTATATCTATAGCCCAATTAACCTGCTTTAGTATATGGTTTATTACAAGTGGTTTTTTTTTTAATGTAAGACAATTGTCCTACAGATTGTGTCTAGCAATCTGCATATTTTATTACACTATTAGTGTTTGTTTTATAATAAGGAATCATGACAAAGGAAAGATAGAACAAGATTGCCACTTTTCATTATATATTGGCTGGATGATTCTTAGGCTATTGAGTCATATGAATCATATTAGACATTTCAGATAAAAGATATTTTAGCTATTACAATTAATGAAGTAAAAGATTCAGGCAATATAAGAAAGTGGAGATAAACTGAAGGAGAAATTAATACATTAATTAATACATTAATTCTGTAATAATGTTTCTATACAGTCAGAATTGTGAAAATCCATCAGTAGTAATAAGAGAGCTTTAAAATCAGAATCTGATCCACGGTCTTCAGTGCTTATCATAATATGATCTCATTTATATTCAGATCTGTTTGTTTAAGCCCATGTCACACCGCCCAACGGATGCAAAAAGGACACAGCGGACGAGCAAAATCTTCCATCCGTTGTTATCCGCTCTCAAAAGGGGCAAAAATTTGCATAACCGGAGCAGATAAAACAGATGCGGGGAGGACGCAGGGCGGATGCAGAGCGGATGCGGAATGGAAGCCCAGCGGATGGAAGCGGATGGGAGCGGATGGCGCATTCCCGCAGGGCTTCCAGGGGGCCTCAGCAAAGCGGACATGGAACGGATATTGCGGATGTAGAACGGATGCAAGTGGATGAAGCGGATGCAACAGTGGAAGCTAATGGATGCCTGGCGTTAATTGCGCATGCGAGGAGGATACATTGCTCAGCCCCGTGGATATAACGGAAGCAGCTCGGAAGCAGGTCGCCATTCAGAGGAAAGACCTGCTGCCGGACAGATTGGCTGCCTTGCCTGCCCGCCTGCATGTCTGCCTGCCAGCCTTGCTGCCAGCCTTGCTGCCAGCCTCCCTGCCAACCTTGCTGCCAGCCTCCCTGCCAGCCTTGCTGCCACCTGCCTGCCAGCCTTGCTGCCTGCCTTCCTGCCAGCCTGGTTCATGTCTGCCTGCCACACCTTGGTGCCTGCCTGCCTGCCAGCCACCCTGCCAGCCTTGGTTCCTGCCAGCCTCCCTGCCAGCCAGGCAACCCACAACCATGCGGAAGCACAGCAAGGCCTCAGCCATCTGCTGCCAGCCCTGACAAGAGGGACAGGGCTACCATCCCGCCCCTGGCCCTCACTCTGGTTCTGCTGGGCGTCTGCAGCACGGGCTCACTCTTCTGGGCTGGGGCTCTGCTGCTTCTGCTCTGGAGGAGCTGATGACAAGCACTCCAGCACCAGCCACCTCCACAGCACCTGCACCCTTCACCCCTGAGACAGAGCGACCAGAGGAATGCCACGAGACTCATGTTTGTTTTATAGTTCTGGTTAATAAAGTCTATGTTTGTTTCATTACACTTGCTTCATTTCTTTTTTAATAAAGTCTTGGTGGAAACTTTTAGAAAGGTTTAAGCCTTTGCATGCTTGTGGATGGGTAAGGATAGCAGTGGGATGGGCAGGGATACTTTGGTGGGTATTAGCTGTGGATAGATAAACCTCCAGTGCAAGCATAGTGGGACTGTATGGTCCACCCTCCCAGCTGCCACACCTTTGGCCCTTTATTATCAAAATAATGTAATAATCATCCACATATGTCAACACAAACACAACTCTTTATTAAACGCTGTTCATTGTAGCCCACCCAACATACATGGCCCAATCTCACTCCGTGTGATGAGACAGCTGAAGGAAGCATCCATTAAGCATCTACCATCCTGTCCTGCCACTCAACTGCTCCAGCTGGGAAGTTGCACCCAGCGTCTCAGCGAGGTTGCGCCTGCTTCTTCCCTTCACGTGAGGCTCTGTTGGGCCTTGCACATCCTCAATATCTATCAGGTTTCGCCCTTGCCTCCATTCCCCAGGCTCCTGTCCCCTTGCCTTGCTGACGGTCCCACAAGCCTGTCCGTAACACTGGTAGCGGCGGTGCGATGAATTGTGCAGGATGCAGCAAGCTTCCATGATGCTCCTCATGGTCTCTGGGCCAATGCTGCATGGTGGTGAGAAGTACCTGGAACCTGTCGGCCAGGATGCCAAAGACATTGTCCACCACCCGTCTTGCCCTGGACAGCCTGTAGTTGAAGACCCTCTCTTTATGGGTGAGGCGTCTGGAGGTGTAGGGACTTCATGAGGTAGGTTGTGAGAAGGCGTCATCCCCACGATGAAGTAGGGCACATATTGCATTGTTGGGCAGGGGTCTGGATCTGGAAAATCCGCGATGAGGTTGCCTCTCCAGCCCCTCCTTGAGGATACTGGCGTTTGTATACCTGGGCATCTGAAGATGAAGCCGTTGCCTGAAGCATCGATGTACATGAACTTCGTCAAACATGGCTGGAGGCATCCTCATGAAGTTATGGAACACCGAGTGTCTTTGTTCCTGAGCTCCCACTATCAGCTTGCTGTACAGTCTGTCCTCTGCTCTTCTGGCGAACCATCTTCGGACCCAGACTCTTTTGGCTTAGAGTTCACAGAGCCTGCAGATGGCTTCATAACTGTTGCAGAATGATGTGGCTGCCGAAAGGACTTTGTTACAATCCACGGTGGACATATCTGGATGCTGTGGAAGAGGAAGAGTCAGATGAGGCTGCAGAGGTCTGCACAGCTGCGGCTGCTGGGCTGAAAAGTGAGATGCGATGAGTTGCTTCCCCTTTTTAGAGGAAAATATAGGTTTTCCACTAGGCATCCTCTAGGGATCGTCTAGGCATCCTGTAGACATCCTTAATATCCGGATAGGTCCCCTCTGCGAACGTTTTATCCATTTTAAATCGCTTGTTTCCGTGCTGCATCCGTTCTGGGTCGTTGCCGCTTCCTCCCTGCAGCCGGGGGTGATGCGAGTTGCGAGTGGATGTGTAGCGGATGCCTAGCAGATATAGCGGGGAATGTGTAACGGATGCGTAGCGGTATGCATAACGGACGAACTGGATACATTTCCACGCAAAAGTTTTGGGGCAGGTTCAAAACTTTTGGAGTTGGATGAAACTCCATAAACTGATGCTGGACGGATAGAGAGGAAGCCCAAACGGAGCAGTGAAGTACATCGCATTTTCCAACGGATGGCAAGCTTTTTTGTCCATTTTACATCCTCTTTGCATCCGTTGGTTCGGTGTGACATGGGCTTTAATAATCTAATCTTGGATCGTCCTTCATTTCACTGAGATCCATTTGTTTTCAGGTCATAAAAATAACATGTGGAAGATAAATCTATACATATGTAAAACCTTAATTATTTTAACAGCATAGACCCAGAGCACCTAACATGCTCACTATGGAAGTTAATAAATATAGGAAGTTCAAAAATGTTTCTTTTATCAACTATATTTTGACAAACAAGAGTTTGTTCAGTGATCCTATAAATCTTGTTTATAGTCCAGGATGATTTCTGCTCATTTAATTGATCAAAACAGGATACCTCAAAAAGTTATGTTAGCTTGGGATATGTACATAGAAAACAAACCTCAAGTAAGTAAAAACTGAAGATCATACAGTTTAATAAATGTCAAAAATATTCTTGAGATCTAAAATTTGACTACTAGAATTTTAGCTTAAATAGTTCAGTATACTATTTTGTCAAAAGTACTTTCAATACTTCTAAAATATTTATATTTGCTCTGCTGTTAATATTTATAAATTAACAGCAGAGCCTTTCCTGTTAATTTTATATAATCATGGAAATACAAGATGTAAATGACAATTTTCTTTCATTTATTTTCATTACAAACATATCACAGATGTATAACCTTAGAAACACTTCTGTAAAGTCGAAAATAAAATTCAACTTTTGTACTGATTTTGTTGGATCAGGCCTTGAGGCACATGCTTAGATCATGAAAACCAGAAATAAAAGAATTTCATACTTATGCAAATGCTGCATTCAAAATATATTTGTTTTAGGATATAAGGGTTATATTGCTAATGTATAATGTATAACATTATTCTACATATTTCAGAAGTTGCTGCCATTCTTAAATGGCTATATCATACCCAAGTTCATTATCTTTTCTCGTATATGTCATGTTTTATCATTATTATCATTGAAAACTAATAATATGATTGCACAATAATATTCTCTGGTGACAATGTACCTCACTACTTTTTAATAACTGATGTTGAATTATATTATGAATATAAATAATGTAGATGTTCCAATAAACATCAGATTAAGAGAAGAAGTAGATATATTAACACCAGGTGCAATGTATTTGGTTTATGATTAAGGATCAGCTGACAATTCATGGATGTTGCCTACAGCAGTCCCAGGATTGCATAGGCAAGAAAATCAAATTTAGAATATATGTTGCATAGCACAACTGTAGTTTGCTTTTGGCTCAGATTTTAGTTTAATCTTGATCTCTAAAACTTGGTGACTTTGAGTCAAGGTAAATCAAATTCAAAGGACTGAACATGAAATTCAGTGAAGCTCATAGAAAATATCCTGATCTGTGCATCTTTCTGCCATTGGTATGACTGATTGGAAATGGCAGTTTGGATTTATGGCGTAGTGTCCAGAGCATGGAGACAGGCCAGTACATCAGGAGACGTGGAGGAGACCATAGGAGGACAACAACCCAGCATCAGGACCGCTACCTCTGCCTTTGTGAAAGGAGGGACAAGAGGAACACTGCCAGAGCCCTGCAAAAAAAACATTGCCTGAGCCCTGCACAGACCTCCAGTGGGCCACAAATGTGCATGTGGCTACTCAAATGGTCAGAAACAGACTCCATGAGGGTTGGTATGAGGACCCAACTTCCACAAGTTGGGGTTATGCTTACAGCCCAACATCGTGCAGGACATTTGGCATTTGCCAGAGAACACCAAGATTTGCAAATTTGCCACTGGTGCCCTGTGCTCTTCAGAGATAAAAGCAGGTTCAGACCCCTTGTGAGACATATGCTGGTACGGTTGGTCCTAGGTTCCTCCTAATTCACTGTTCCCTTTATTTTTTTGAGCAGTGTATAATTTTTCCTTCATTTCACTATTATTAGTCTCCTTTGCAGGTCCTTTGACACAACAATAATCATAATAATTAATATCAATGACAGATGAACAATATGGCTGTAATTAGGAGATAATAAAAATGTGCTGACATCATATCATATGCTGACAATGAAGAGAAGGATACCTGTACAGGTAATCTTTGAGGTACAAGAGGCCATTTAACAAATATTTGAAATTACAACAAACCCTCCAAAAGCTATACGTGACTCCATTTTACAGTAATGATGGCTGCCATTTTGATGTACCCATTTGTGGGTGGGGACCAGGGGTAGGATTCTGCCAGTTTGGCCTGGTTCAGGTGAACTGGTAGCTCTGAAGATCAGCTGTGAGAAAACCAGTTCACTCCAATGATCAGCTGTTAGGCCCACTTCCTGCCCTGGCTCTAATCTGTGTTTTATTTCTGGGGTTTCAAGCTCAGCTGATTCGCACAGCACAGTGGATTGCCACACATCAGCTGTCTTACACACAGGGCTTGCAGCAGAAGGTGATTTGCAAATTTTGAGTATGTGTGCGCGAAGTGCATGTTCACGAAACCAGTTGTTACACCAGTCAATTCCCACCCCTGGTGGAGACACAATGGTGGCTGCCAGATGAACTGCTTGTTTTACTGCCTGTGCAGTGCAGCAGCACTGTGTAGGTTAAGGCTGCAGAACAAAATAGTTTATTTCCAGTCCAAACGGCAGCAACCCGAATGCAGTTGCCATTTTGTTCATGGGACTGCATTCAGAGTCATTCCAGAAAGTCATTCCAGTGCTTTGGAAGGCTTGACTGACCTCATTGTGCCTGCCTTCCTCAGATCTAAACAGTCTTGGATCAGGGGTAGGAGGAGATCCTTCCTTATCTCTGCTGACCAGTGCAATTGTATAACTTCTCTTCAAGCCTCTAGGCTTCCTGGCTGCAACTGTGCCTCTCCTATTCAGCCAGCTGCTCATCCAGTGATTCCTTTTGCAATTCCTCCTCTGTGTGCAGCATCACTGCTCCTGATTTGGAGCCTCTGGAAACCTCCGGATGTTCCCCTATATTCTCCTTCATCATGTCTGGAAGATGCCTGGCATCCAGAGAGCAATCTGGAGAAGCCTTCACAGACACAATGGAAGTGAGAAAAGGCTTGTTGGAACCCAAGGTGTATGAATTGGAGTATGGGCCATCTTAGGATAGGGGAAGGAAAGAATAGGAAGACCTGTAACTGTGCAAGGACTACAATGTCCCTCTCACCCAGGAGGCACCCTACACTCCACTTAATGACCTGTACATTTGTTTTATGTTTCATTGCGGAGAGCAAGGATTGGGGAAGTTTGTTACATGACACATTTCACCAAATTACTACCATGACATAGAACCTGCCCATTACAGTCTTATCTTGAAGACTACCTGTCATGCCCCTGATAGAGACCGACTCTGAGGGAGAGGAGGAAGAGCTGACAGCAAGTGGAAGTGTGGCTCTGGAGGTTTTGGAGGAGGCTGGGGAGGGCATAGGCCGGTTGAGCAGTCAGAGGAGGACCCAAGTCCATCCCCTATCCATCCTAGGGCATGCAGGGAGGAGAGGATAAGGGAGAGATGTAGTCTATTTGGGAGGAGAGGGCCTTAATCCTCTTCATGGGCTGCAGCTGTGACAACTGAATAAGAGTATGGACCTGCATACGGGAGAACGCTGGAAACAAAGTGTGGAAATATCTCTAGTTGATGATTCCTCTCTGAGTTTGGCATCCTTCCCAGTGTGTGTTATCTGTGGACTTCCTCCAGCCCTTAACTTGCCTGGTTTGTGTTGCTTTTTCTATTCTTGTAACTGTATGTGTGGGAGTTTTTTGTCTTCCATCAAGAAGCTTGGAAGAAAAGTGAAGGAATAAAAGGGGCTTCACCTGTTTTCTGTGACTGTGTTTGTTTTCTATCCCAGCCTGGATCATCACACTACCTGTTAACCAAACTGAAGAGGTAATAGTAGACCATCTTAATTTAAGAATGTTACGGTATGTTCACAACCATAGATTTGCCAAGCAGTTTTTTCTGTATATAAAAAGAAAAGCATTGCTACAGTTTACATTATGTTCCTCAAAAGTACTTTTTGTTATGAACAAAAAAATGCTGTCATGAAAAAGGTAAAGGTTGACTGAATTATTTTATATTGCTTTTAAAATTATATCCTCTGTTGAATAAAACTGAATTATGCACTTGGAAAATTATAGCTAGTCTTTTTATAATTTCTTTAATTCTAGAAAAAGTCTGGAATTGAAGATTAGTGCTCGATTAGATGCCTATCAGTCAGTGGATAAAACTTTCAAAGTCTTTTCAGTTATGAAGTTTTGTCTGAAGGGGCAAACCTTATTTTAAAGAACTTTTTAAAATGCTGTTTGTCATTTCTATTTTTGGGCAATATGAAGTAGAGATGGAAAGCACAAGGTGTATTTCCTCCAAAAGCTACTTCCCTGTTATTATCTTTATTTGCAACCATTTTTTAGATATGGCACTGAGAGATAAGGCATTGATGTTGCTTCAGTTCTACATGCTTTTCCTTCATGTGAACATACATGTACACAAGAATTCCAATATTACAGAAAGGAACAGATATTTTTCAAATAAGTTCAGATACAAGAAAGGTAATGGTTTACTTTAAAGTGCTAGGATGTAAATGAATGTCCATTTTATTTTTGAAACACACATATCATAGAAAAATGATTTGATTAGTATAACCATCAAACCAATAGGTTTGTGGCTGAAGAAAATTTTTCTGGCTGAATGTTGCTTTTCAGTAGATAGACAAGCAGACATTTCGTATTCTATATTCTTCTCTATATATGTAGGAGGTCAAGGCCTATGATGTGAGTTTGAGTGTTGCTGAAGGAAATGGACAGATCCTATTTTAGCTATTTAAGCTAAAATAAAACCAAAATTATGTCTTCTGTTTACTTTTTCGGGCTGTTTTCCTACTATTTTAAGCCCATGTCACACTGCACCAATGGATGGAAAGAGGATGTAAAACGGAGAGAAACACTTGCCATCTGTTGGT
>BHFT01018104.1:0-59080 GCA_004320025.1 Laticauda laticaudata | reverse complement strand
ATAGATATACAAGAAAAAAGAAATTTAGAAAAGACAAGCCTCAAGACGCTTGGAAGCTATGATATAAAAGACTTTGAAAAGAATTAACAGAAAATTGCCAGCAGAAAAAAGATATGTAAATTGAAACTGGATGTAATTAAGCATAAAATGGAATTAATAGGGAACGAAAGAACTGCGCACAGAAATTAGAAACTTAAAGCAGAATTATTTTGAAGGATGCCAAATAAACCAGGTTAGATGGCTAGCAGTATAAATTGAGAAAGAGAAGGAATCAAAAGAAAAATATTGAAACTAATAGATGATCAAGGCCAAGTTTTATTGTTGGTAATAAGGAGAAAAAGAAAAATTAATTCAAGATTTTTATGGGCAATTATATAAACAAGAGAATATGATGAGCGATAAAATTAGAACAGTATTTACAGAATGACTAACTTACAAAAATACCTAAAGAGACTGCAAGAATGTTACGAAAGTAATATAACAATGAAGCGAATTAAACGAAGCATTTAAGAGAACAAAATAATGGAAAGCACCAGGTCAGATGGGCGCTCCGGCAGAATTCTATAAAAATTTCAAGAATCATTGCAGCATTCCACTCTTAGAAGTTATGAATGAAGTTAGTTAAAGAAGAGTGATACCCAAAACATGGTCAAAGGCCTTAATATTACAACTTTATTGCAAAAGAAGAGGCTTGACGCGCTGCCCAAATTAAAATTATAGACCTGTATTTCTTTATTGAATGCAGATTATTAAAATCTTGTTTCAATACTAGCAGAAAGACTGAAAAAATATTTAAATATTTTATTCACTTCAGATCAAATGTCGATTCCCTGCCAAAGAGACAAATTAGAGACAATATGAGAGTAAATTTTGGATATCTTGAATACTATGAGGCCTCATCTGAGAAGCAAATGGCTTTTGATATTTTCTAGATGCTCAAAAAGCTTTTGACAATGTGAACTGGAGATTTTATAGTTGGTTACTGTGGAGACAGATGGGTTTTGCCAGAAAATTTTATTAAGCCAATAGAGCCATATATAATAAACAGACAGGCAAACGTAATGATGGATGCGAGAATTTACAGATCTTATTAATATAAGAAAAGGCACAAGACAAGGGTGCCTCTATCTCCTTTGTTATTGCGATTGACTTTGAAGTGTTAAATAGAAATATTAGGGATGATAAAAGTTATAAAAGAATGAAATTAAAAAAAGAAGAATTTAAAACTACAAGCTTTTTGCTGACGACTTAGCTTTTATTCTGGAAGAACCCGGGTTACGATAACTGGCTCCAAAGTTATTGGAAAAGATAGAGACATACGGTTGATGAGATGGCTGGCTTGAGATAAATAAAGATAACAACAAAAGATCTTAACAAATAAATATGTTATTTTGAACAAGAGTAGAATTGACAAGACTTTTGAAAATTCAAGTACAAATAAGGTTAAAGTATCTGGCGGATCATATTTGACCGGGCTAAGATGTAGCACATTAAAAGAAAAAATTATATTAAAACTCAACAACAGATAAGTATAGATTTAAAGAAAGTGGGAAAAACTGTGCATTGTCATTAAAGGGATGATTTCAACAATTAAGATATTTACCTAGAATTTTATTTCTCTTTCAAACAATACCAATTAGACTTGGAAAAGATTTATTTTGAAGATTTAAATAAAATCATGTTAAAGTTTTATATGGCAAGGTTAAAAGAGGCGAGATAAAGTTAAAGCTTTTACAAGATGCTAGATTAGAGCGAGGTTTTTGCTTGTATCAAACCTCTAGCATATGCCTTCATTGTATCCCAGACATTCTGCATTGAAGTATCCTCTTTTTTGTTTTCTTTAATATAGTTCAGATGAAAGGCTATTCTCCTTGAATCTGTCCAGTATCTTTTTAAATGAATATCATCACCAATTCCTGTGATCATAAATTGCATAGATTAAATTATATTCTCTGTAAGGCGTTTTGTCTATTCTAAATCTCCTTTCCCTCAGTGCCATTAGGTAATCCCTGACTATAAAAAAATATTTCCCCTGCCCACTACTCAAAGGCTTATATGGTTTTATCCACCTCAATCATTCCTTTTCTCAAGCGAAAAAAAATAAGCAGTTTTCTAGCCCTTTCTTGTGGAGATTCTATTCAAGTTCTTAATACATTTCATTTGGTTGCCATCTTCTGCATTTTCCAATTTTTATTTTATCATTTACAAATGTGGTGATAGAACAGCACTATTCCTTATGCATGTCTATTTCTAGTCTTTCTGCTTATGATGCCTAGCATGAAATTTTCTTTTTCTCCCCCAGTTGATGCTATCCACTGTGACATCTATGGAGATTCTTAATCATCTCAAGGGTGTCAAAGTGGGCCTGATGGCTGGATGCATCACGCACAGGCCACACCCACCCCAGTTCCGCAAAGAGAAAAACATCGCAAAATGTCATGTGACAGCAACGTGACACTGCAAGTTTGACACCCATGATCCAGATCATGATTGTTCCAAAGGTGCTTTTCAAAAGGCAACTGAACTTTCTTGGTTTTTCCTTGAAAACTGAACTGAAGCTGAACTGAAGAAGCTTCTTTGAAGAGAAGCGAAACATTTTCATGGAAAAAACAAGAAAGTACAGTTGCCTTTTGAAAAGCACCTATGGGATATTTATTGTGACCCTAATTATTTTACTTTGTTACTGAGTTGCAAACAAGCAACTCAGTTACATGAATATAATATATGCATCATTATACACTTTGATAAACTGAACTTTACTAGACAAGTAGTTCACCATCCATTTTAAAGAGATCCTTTTGGGGTTCTTCATAACCACTTTAAGTTTTTATCACTCAGAATAGTTTAGTATCATGTATAAATCCAGCTAGCAAACTGATTATCACAAATAAATCAGTTACAACATCAATCCAATGCAGATTTTTGAAGGACTGTGGTTTACTTTCCTCCTCTGAAAACAATTCCTTATTTATTCCTACTCTTTGTTCTGTTTTCTTAACAATGTTGGTTAAAAGAATTACATTTTTATGCTATAATCAGTGAATTTTCTCAAGAATCTTTGATGAGAAATAGCTTTTGAAAAGTCAAGTATACATTTGAGTAGGACATTTTCTCATCTCTCTATTGACCTCTAAGGGTTCTACAAGGACTGTAGAACTTTAGACTTATGCTTAGCATTATACCTTAATCTTTGCACTAGACTGAATTTTGCCCCATTTTAATTGAATAAGGCTATCGATCGTTATTAGAATATCTGAAAAAATCAAAACAATATTTGGAAACATAAAATGTGTTGAATGACTCAGTTATGATTAGGAAAATAGTCTAAGGAAAACAAATTAAGACATTTTTTCTCAAAATAGCAGATAGATTTCCTTAAGCCTCCTTTGGGTTTCTTGCAGAGGTGGTATTCAACAGCTTCTAACCAATTCTGGAGAACCGCTAACGGAAATTTTGAGTAATTCAGAGAACCGGCAAATACCACATCTGACTGAAGATTTTACAGTATCCTTCCCCTGCCACACCCATCAAGCCATACCCACAGAATCGGTATTAAAAAAATTGAATCCCACCACTGGTATTGATTCAGTGACTCAGTGAGGTTTCTAGATCTTGCTAGCTATGAAATCTTCCAGTGGTGTATATTCCATCTGTTTAAACTATATGATAATAATCTACCTTCTCTTCTGATCTTGAAAGTTCAAATTTCATTATTAATTTTGAGGTAAGATAAATTATCTCAATTTTGTCCTATTTCTATTTTGGTACTGAGGTGCTTTTCCAAGTTAATTTTGTACCTTAGAAGTTTACTAGGAAGCAGTCACATTATTTGCAATGAGTCATGACAATAAAATCTGTTTTCTGAAGAATGAACAATATCTATTCATACTTACTTTGTCTTTTAAATTGATCTTTGATTTACAAGGCAGAATTTCATCTGGAGTGGAAAGTCTGACTGATTTCTTCACTGTAATTACTTGCCCTGATTATTATTCAAAACCAATTTCCTAGGAAGGAAATTATAGGATTTTCATTGTCCTATAAATATTTCCATAGCATACCTGTTCAAAACAATTACATATAATAATACTCTATACAGCTAATTTAACACCGTAATTAATATTACAGGGTTATTTTTTAAAAATATGAAAGGGGATGGTAGCTTAAGAACAGATATCTAAAAGTAAAAACTATTCTAATTATTCTGTCATGCAGGCTTTGCTTTCAGTGGTTGATAGAAAAACATTCCGATTTTGAGAATTTAGGCACTGAAACCACGAGCCATTATATACTAATATTTGACAGCAAAAACCTATGTCAAAACATCCTTTATAAACAAAATTACCTAAAATAATATTAATCCTCTAAAATCTCATTTAGCAGCAATTACTATCCAAAAAATAAAATGGTAATGATACCAAAAGCAGCATTTCCCAGATTTTTCTACCAAAATTTTGTAGAAATATATTTCTATCACACTGTAATGGCTAAGAAAAAGAGAAGTTGCAATTTCTAAATCATCAGTATTTAGTATCACAGAATTTGAGAATCTGATATTGTATTGATCTTGCAAAATATTTTTATGCAAACAGAAACACATACATACAGCCAAACACTATTTTGTTTGTCTACGTAACTTTTAGTGACTGGCTAAAAGATTGATATCATATCAAGAATCAAATTATTAGCATATGGACCTATTTTAGAAGATAGTATTGTGATAAAAAGACAATGGTGCTATCAAAAACATTGAGCAATTGAATTCTGGATGGACTATGAGGTTAGAAAAATGAATCTATAGTTTCTATTCAATTTAACTTGACAATGTCTCTGAACTTCTAACTTTTGGAGCACACATGGCCACATGAAAAAAAGGTCAGGAAATATGCCTACTATGAATTTTTTGAAAATTGGTTCTATCAGAATGATAGCTCACCTGAGAGAGAGACAGACACAGATATTAAATTATGTTATGTTCACATCCAGCACTTTACATGACATCACAACTGCTGCAGAAGTCAAGTAAAATCTTATACATGGGAAGTTTACATAATATAACATCTGTATCTCTCTATACTGAGGTAAGCTGAATGGTGATCACCATTCTGAAGACCTCTGTGTATTCTTTTTTTATCTGAGTACCTTCTAATGCTAATGCACTGTATACAATGAATTAAGTGTGAAGGTCTATAAGGGCAATTTGGTAGAGGGTTTAAGTCCATAAGAATAACTGATGATTCCCAATAAGGATGAATCCAATAATGTGACACTTCCTTGTAGTAAATGTAATTGAAATTAGCATGCATATGTATATTTAAAAACCATTTTAAACAAAACTTTATATATTTAATTAAGAGATTGAAAGACCTTAAAAATTGGTGATATATATAAAAACCTACATTAAAATCTACATTAAAATATGTACATTAGAAAAAATAAGATTAACAGTAGAACAGAATATCGGCAGAAAAATATTAATTATATGGAGGAAAACATTGTAAAGAATGCATATAAAAACCCACAATGCTGCATTTCATTTACTATTTTATGTTCAAAAAGTATTGTATAGCCTGAAAAACATTGTCACTATTACTTGCATTTATAATATTTAAAAAATTACAATTTTTCTATAGTTCATTACTGCTTCTGTTACCCTTTAAAAACATAGGTTAATACACAGAAGGGAGGGTTTTTTTCCTTTTAAAAGCTCTTGGTCTTCCTAAGATTGCTTAGCCTTTGTGAAAAACAATATAGGAATAGAAATTATTTTTTCCCACAATTCCTCTATTCATATGTTCAATTAAAACACACAAAATGGGGGGGGACAACAATTTCACATATGCTCATAGCAGCAAACATGTAGAAAAAAATGCAAATGCAAGAAAATGAAACATACATTATTTAAACTTCACAACTACAACATTTTATTTCCGTGCTGTGAAATGGGTCCTTTATAAAAGAAAAATTAGTATAGCGTTATATCTCTCCTTTTTCATCATTGCAATTGTACAAAATAGTGATAAGCATAAAATATTAGTAAAATCATTTTGGAACCTGATGTAATTAAAATATACTCAAAATACACAGTTCTAATTTTATAAAATGTGGACATTTGGATTATCTTTATAATTGAGAATGTTAATCTATTTTTCACTAAAAATAAGTCAGACAAATTTTCTAGAAAAAGATCCGTTTAGGAATGAGGATAACATTTTTTTCTTCCTGCCCACCTTAGCAGTCAGCCTTCTGGAATTTTATTATTGTCTACTACATATTTAATGAATCTGGGGTAATTACTTACCAGCAACTAGGTATTATTCTGAATTGTTGCAATGATTATTTATTTGTTCAATTTGTTTGACTTGCAGCAATGGTCAGTGCAAATAAAAATACTTTGAATCAAAGGTGAAAGCAAATAAATAATAGTTCAACATGCTTGCTTTCCTTTCCCATTTTTGGGTTAAGTATGTTTTCCCCCTCCTAATTAATCTTTTCTTAATGGAGAATCACATGACTAACAGCTTATAAAAAGATGTCAGGCAGAATTGTCTTGTTTCCTCTGGATGTGTCTATTCATGTTCTTGCCATGGGGGAAATATTTCATTCAATTCTCAACCATATTATTTAATAAACAAATTGCACATGTCAGTCAAACACCACTGATGTACGTCATGTAGAAACAGTTCTAAAGAAGCACAGGCCAAGTAAGAGCAAACAGATGTTTGTAATCCAGCCAGGGTGCTAATGGGAGCAACATGGCAAGTCTTCAGAAGCAAAAGGTATCGGATCCTGAATCAGCCAGCCTGTGAGCTGCAGGAGCAACCGCATAACTTTGTAATCTAAAGAACATTCCTTTCTGTTTTAAAATGTTAGTTCAATATTTTAAAACATAATAATGCAGGAAGAAAAAGAAAGGAAAAGCAGGAAAAGCATCAAGTAATTAGGGAATGAACAAATGTATAAGCACAATAAACTTGAATAAGAAATTCAAAATGTCATATTCAAATCTCTTTCTCAGACTCAAAGTTCTTTGAAGTATTTTTGAGTCCAGCAAGAACTTGTCAATCTGCCAAGAGTTATCATCTAACTGCACAAAAACTACAGGGAGAAAAGCAAGAGGAGCAAATTTCAAATTGAACACCCCAGCCCCATGATACCACACAAACATCCATAAGTTTATGGTGATTCTCATTTAATCATTCTGGAAAGCCACAAGATTCAGTGGGCATCTCTGCTGAAGGCACAAACTGGCACCAAAATGTTTGCTTTAAATGATAATTACTCAATGAAAAACACACAAGAGTACAGAATACATAGATAAGTGCTGGTTTTTGAAAAAAAATGTTTAGATTTCAAGAGTAAGCGAAGAAGGGAACAATACATAAGCTGTTCCAAAAAAAAGCTCCTTGTGAAAAAAAAAATCATTATGAAAGGAACTAGCAAGCCAATGGGGAGGTGGAGTTAGGAAGAGAGAGAGAATAGCCTCACACTCTTAAAATAATTTACTATAAAAATTCTACATATAATCAATTCTTCCCTGATTTCTTTGTTCTTGCACAATTGATGTGGGCATCCTGCTTTTAAGTAATCTCAAAAGAATGAAACACCAAGCAAACCCATCCTTTATCTTTTAACTTCAAAGAGACACAATCATTTTACTAAAACTAGACAAGGGCAAATTAATTACGAACAGGAATATGCTGCTGATCCAACAGGCTTCTTTAGATTTCACATTTCTGAATGTACCCCTTTGTAACTTCTGAAGACAGACAATTTACTTCTCTAGCACACAGAAAAAAGAACCTATTTACTTATTTTAATTTATTTGATTTGTCAATCGCTTACAAGATAACAGGTATAAGCATTAACATAGTTTTGAATACAAGAGATGGATACGTATAAGAAAAATAAAAAGAAACAATAGGATAGGGACCGTAGGCACGATTGGTACACTTATGCACGCCCCCTACAGCCTCTTAGAAAGGGGTGAGGTCAATAGGACAGTCTAAGGTTAAAGTTTTGGGGTTTGAGTCAGGTAGAGTATTCCAGACATTTACCACTCTGTTGCTGAAGTCGTATTTTCTGCAATCAAGTTGTGTGCGTTAACCTTGAGTTTATATCTACTGTGTCTTGTATTGTTATGGTTGAAGCTGAAGTATTCATTGACAAGTAGGACATTGCAATGTATGATTTTATATACTATATTTAGATCAGAGCGAAGCAGCGTAGTTCTAGGTTTTCTATGTTTAGAGTTTCAAGTCTGGTGGCATAAGGTATTCTGCAATGAGTAGAGGACTCTTCTTGTAAAATATTTCTGGACTTTCTCTACTGTGTTAATATCAGGTATGTAATGTGGTTCCAGACTGATGAGCTGTATTCAAGTATTGGTCTAGCAAATGTTCGGTATGCTCTAGTTAGGAGTGTGAATTACCAGAGAAGAAGCTACGTAGGATTAGATTAACAACTCTTAATGCCTTTTTGGCTATGTAGTTATAGTGGGTTCTAGCACTTCGATCAATAGAGATGAGTACTCCAAGCTCCTTGACAGAGTTTGGATCCTCAACAAGGTTTTGACTATCAGCCTGTATTTTATTTTCTGATTTTTTTTTTGCCCAATATGTAGGACAGATGGTTGAGATTTGAAGTTGCCATTTGTTTGACCATTCTGATACATAGTTGAGGTCTTTTTGAAGGGTAGCAGTATTGTCTGTGATGTCATCAGTGAAGAGAACACAGTTGCTCTTAATATGATTACAGAAGTCATTTATGTAGAGTATGAAGAGAGTTGGTCCTAGAATGCTGCCTTGGGGGACACCACTATTGATAGGTATAGAGTTTGATAGGACACTCCCAATTTTGACCATTAGTTGTCTGTTTGACAGGAATGCTTATGGTGGCTAGAAACCAGGAGACTGAGTTCTAGTTCCACCTTAGCCACAAAGCCAGCTGGATGACCTTGGACTGGTCACTCTTTCCCTCAGCTCTAGGAAGGAGACATTGACAAATCACTGTTGAAATCTTGCCAATATTTAGAATTCAGTGAACATTCCAAATGCAATGCAATAGAACATACAAAAATTTGGGCTCTACATCACTTAGAAAAAATACATGGGCATCCTTTGCTTCATAATTATAAGAAATAACCTGTTGGGTAAAAACAGCTAGTTCAGTGCAAGCTAAGGTTTGTTTTCAAATTGTACTTATTTTATACCTTCCCCTATTATTTCCTAATTTAAATCATTTTGGAATCCTGTTTATAGGAGACTCCCACAAAGACCACAAAGAATGTATTCTCTGAGCCCAGTGGTAGAGTAGGTTTTCTTAATGTCAGAAAGAAAAGCCTTCGACTCCATTTGATTAAAGCAAAATGGTTGTTTTACGAAGAGTGTTGGTTGCAGTAAAGTCAAGCTCTGAAATTACTGGGCTGACTTGATACAAAAATAAGATGTAAGTTTGCCTCCATCCCATCCCTACCGCCATGACCAGTCAGTTTCCAGCCAACCGGAGCTTGCCAAGATGTTTTGAGAACACTGAGATGTTTGGTGGGTCATCCACATATTTCTCAGGATGCCTGGCCATGGGTTGCTGATACAAACAGAATCTGGCTGCTCTGGTCCTTATCACTTGTCACCCCCTCCTGATTTCCTATCATACAAACCTTTATTGCCCTTTCATCCTTCCCCCTTTTCATCCTCCCCCTCCTTTTTGGAGGGTGAGGCACCAAGCAGGGGCAGGCAAAGCTGACATTTTGCTTCTCATCCAAGAAGCTTCTTCAGATCTGACTGGATGGTGGGGAATGGAAGGATTTATATTCCTTGCAGACAGCTGTTAATTTGTATTCTTTTAGAGAGTCATTGAGGCCACTTGGAGATTTGTCTGTGACCTCAGGGTCACCTGAGTAGTGCAAATGGATGTGGAACCTTCTTGTGACTGTTGAAAGAACTATGTTGTGAAGCTGTCCTTTCTGCAGGACACAACACAGTCATTCCAGCACCTTTAGGACAACTATGACATGGATGACTGAGAATCTCCATAGACATTCTGAAAGCAAGCTGTTCCACTGGTTAATTGTCCTCATTGTCAGGAAGTGTCTCCTTCATTCCATGTTGTTTCTCTCCTTGATTAGTTTCCATCCATTGTTTCTTGTCTTGCTTTCTTATGCTTCGGAAAAGAAGTTGACCCTCTCTTCTTTGTAGAAGAAACTCAAATATTGGAATCCAAATACTTTAATACTGCCATCATGTCACACCTAGTCTTTCTTTTCTCTAGACTGGCCATACCCCAAAACTGTAACCATTCTTCATATGTTTTTGTCTCTAGGCCCTTAATCATCTTCGTTGCTCTTCTTTGCACTTTTTCCAAAGTCTCAACATCTTTTTTGTTATTGTGCTGACCAAAACTAGATGTAGTGATTTTGATTCTATGTCTTTCTTTATACAACCAAGCTTTTTTGGCTGTTGCCACACGCTGCTGGCTCATGTTTAAGTGATTTTCCATTAAGACTCCAAGGTCCCTCTCACAGTTACTGTTTTTGAGCGAGGTTTCATCTAATCTGTACTTTTGTACCTTTGTATCTTTTCCTGCCTACGTGTAAAGCCTTACTTTTATCCACATTAAATTTCATATTGTTAGATAGGGCCATTTTTCAAGTCTGTCAAGATCTTTTTTGAATCTGAGCTTATCTTTTGGGGTGTTGGCTGTTCCTGCTAGCTTACTGTCATATGCAAATTTGATGAGTTCCCCTCCTATTCCTTCATCTAAGTAATTTATGAAGATATGGAAGACTACTGGGCCTAAGACAGAATCTCATGGTACTTCACTGCTTCCTCCCCTCCATGTAGATGTAGTACCATTAAGGACTACTCATTAAGTAGGGTTTGGCAGCCAGTTACAAATCCATTTGGTAGTGATGCTGTCTATTCCACATTTTTATATTTTACCAAATAGGTTGTGATCTACTTTCTCAAGTACCTTTCTGAAGTATACTATGCTGAAGTATACAATGTCCACAGCATTCGTTTATTCACTAATTTAGTCACTTTGTCAAAGAATGAAATAAGATTGGTTTGGCATAATTTGTTTTTAACAAACCTGTGCTGTCTACCAAATATAACTTTATTTGTTTCTAGATTTTTGCAGATCTGTTTTTTTATTATTTTTTTCAATATCTTCCCATGTTAGACTGATTGGTTGATAGTTTCCTGGGTCTGTTTTTCCTCCTTTTTTGAAGGTGGGAACCACATCAGCTCTTTCCTAATCCTCTGGTAGTTTCCCGATGCTCCAGGATTTTTTTTTAAAGATATGGTACAATGATTCTGAGATAATGTCTATCAGCTTCTTCAGAACTCAGATGTAATTTATTAGGTGATGGATTTATATTCATCAAGGTCAGACAGGTGTTTCTTACTATTCTCTTATTTTAATGTTTATTTCTAGTCTGTCTTTTACAGTTATGTTTTTGGTAGGTTGGGCTATA
The DNA here is from genome assembly GCA_004320025.1 of Laticauda laticaudata. NCBI lineage: Eukaryota > Metazoa > Chordata > Lepidosauria > Squamata > Elapidae > Laticauda > Laticauda laticaudata. The sequence goes on along the minus strand of BHFT01018104.1, from coordinate 47,604 downwards.
GTTTCTTTTTGCACAAAGACTGATACAAAGAATGAGTTAAGCAGCTCTGCTTTCCCTCTATTGCCTATTGCCTCCTTGGCATTTTCTCTCCTTAATGGTCCAACTGTTTCCTTAACTTTTTTCCTGTTGTTTATATGTTGAAACTTTTTTTTATTATTAACTTTGACTTTTGTTGCAAGTCTTCATTCTGAGACTTTGCTTTCCTGACTTCATCTTTGCAGATTCAAGCTATTCGCTGATTTAATTATTCTGGTAATAATTAAATAATATGACTTGTTCCTGTGAACTGTTGCCAACTGGCAAATAGATAAAAGTACCCAGTATCAGAGATTAGGACTGTGCTCCAACTCCCACAAATCTTCAATTCAGTGCCAAATTTGGTTCCTCCTTGTGGTACAATGAAGATGACATTGGATACGATGTCCACAGTTCAGAATGTTTTACTGTGCTCCCTCATTCAGAAATACAGTTAATAAGGTGGAAAACATGGCACCTATGTCATGACTTGACGGTTATAGGATCATGGAAGAGTATAAGTTCCTGTTTAGACAGTTTTGCTTTGTCATCAGGATTATCACTATTTATTCCAATTTCAGTACCTTGCTGATGGGAGAACAGTTGTGAGAGCCTCTTTCCTTCAACCATTTGTATATTTCAATGCTACTTTCCCATCCTTAAAAGTGGTACAAGGTAAAATATTTCTAAGCTCTAGCCTGGGTAGCATCTTAAGGTAAGAAAAAATATGATTAAATCTTTTCCCTATGTTTTGCCTCCAATGCCAATTCCAATCTATGCCTGATAAGATAGCATTCTTTGTTACCAACGGCCCTTCCCTGCACTCCTGTGCTTCCATAGGCTGCAATGTTTCCTGAGCTGAGCATCCGGTCAAAATGACATGCATAAACATTCACAGAAATCCCTTAAACTATAGGTGGAATTGGCCACAAATATACCTCACTATCCTGTCAAATATCTTCTACAAACTTCATTCTGAATTACAATGAACATTTTTAAAAAATAGAATGGAAAAGAGTCTATTTTGCAAATCCTTGCACTGATTCTTATTAAATTTAACATGATCCGTCCCTTAAGTTTTGTCTAGCTTTCCTATACATATCATGCTGTTCTGATTAAAACTCATGGGGATTTTATAGAACAGATTTTAGGAAATCTGGCTCAAAAGTTCTTATACCAATTTCTAATTACATTTGGATTACTTTCTTTATACAGTTCTAACTTCCATGGAAACATCTATCCCATCAAGCATTGCTTTGAATGAAGCACAATGCTGGGAACATACAATCTGAGCATTTTCTTTTCCACTTTCAAGTATTCCTTATCAGTTCTTTTTCTGATAGGGTACTAAAGTCTTAGTTATAATTTATTGCGGATTTATTACTGGACCATTATGTTTCTTGAAAGTATCTTAGCAAAATTCATATTGTAAAATATGGTGTAGAAAGTGAAAACCAAATTATTTTGATTACAGTACCCAACAATTCAGATTGATTTTGAATGGACTGAACTATATCTTAAGATAGATGTCTAATCATGAAGCACATCAGGTAACCTGAGTTGAAATATGAAGTTAAAATCAAACATCCTTTTGGGAGTCATGGATATTACTTTCTTTTCCCTTCAGCCTTGCCTTACTTCTAGACAGCTATAAATCTGTACATAAATGTATACATGAGTTAGGAAATTCTTTGTCACTATCTCTGTATTTAATACATTTAAGGAAAAGGCAAATCATAGCACTTGTGATAAAAATACAGTACAATCTTCAAAATTAGGATTTTCTTCCATAAATTGTTTCAGAAACATTGAGAAATGTCAGTTGTGTTAAACTGATCTTATTTTTAAAATATATTGCTGAGTAGAATGGAGTGAAACTATATGGTCTACATGGAAGTGGTGCTATTTATTAAATGTTTCTGGCTGCCCAATTTACACATGACGACCATATAACATTAAAAATAAACAATATAAAAACCCCAGAAATCCCCAACTATAGCAGCAATGACAACCATCATCACAGAAGCCACTTGATTGGTTACAAATCAACATGAAGTTTCCAGGCCCACTGACAGAACTATTTCTGCAGACCATTCCAAAAAAAGACCAAGGAGAGGGCCAAAATTATTTCCAAGGAAGTGATGTTCCAAAGAAGAGAACCACTTCAGAGAATGTCCCTCTTCTATGTCCCTTGAGGTATACTTAATATATGGGACCCATAACATTCCATTCTCCACTAACTCAGGGATGTCAAACTCACAGTCCGCAGGCCCCACTCCCACCCAGTTTAGCAAAGGAGAAGAAAGTCCCAATACGTCACATGACATTGCCATAACAACGTGAATTTGACACTCTTGCACTAGCCAGATAGATGTAACTGGGCAGAGACTGGGAGATATCTTGGACCCAAGCCATGCAAGGCTTTAAAGGTAATAACCTGCAACTTGAATTGTACCTGGAAGCAAATCAACAACTCCTGCAGAAGTTATAGATATACAAATCTGGATTTGTGCAGAACTGTGCATGCTAATGCATTTTGGATGGACTGAATCTTTGGGATACTCATCAAGAGCAGATCCATGCAGAACTCATTACAGTTCAACTGAGAACTGACCAGGGCATAGGTGATTGTGAGAAGGGTCCATTGCCCATGAATGGACATAGTTGGTGCATAACATGCAGTTGTGCAAAGGCATTCCAAGTCATGATGCCACCAATTCCTTAAATAGGGGAAAATTGCCACTTATATAATAGTTTTATCTGTATAAGATTTTGCCTAAAAATGAGTATGATCACAAACACATGAATACCATATACTGTCAGGTAATAGTTTCTTTAATCAATATAAATGTGACAAATGACTTTTGTAAATGAAAGAAAGCTGCAGAAAAAGAAATAAGCAACTCATGCTTCATTTTGTCAGGATTTTCAACCAAACAGATAAGATAATACCTTCCCCCAGAGGAAGTTTCAAGATTTTGCAGCCTCAAGATTTTGCAATTTTCAAAAATATAATTGTTCCAGGCTAAACTGGTGATGGAATGAAAAAAATATCAATGTACTTCAAGGAATAAGAAAGAAGCCACCAAAATTGTTTAAACTATCTTAATTTCTAGACCACTTAAGACACCTAGTGGTAAAAAACTGTGTCCCAGAAAAAAAACTGCACAAAAGAAATTCACTTCAGTACATAAATGGCAAGTTGATACTATCTTCATTTTATTTATATTCCATCATTTTTTGTCTGTAACACTACACATCAAATCAAAACATATAATGCACCAATATATATATATGCATACACACATGTCCACACACAGAAAAACTCAACAGCAGTTCAAATACTCAATTTGAATAATGGCATCTAAAAATAGTAGTCAGTGTATAACAAATCAATATTAATTAAATTACAGTTCCCACCTCCAGTACTGAAAGACCAGAAAAAGTGCTTCTTAATGAAGAGCAGATTTAAGAAAAGATTAGACTAAACTAAGTGCTAAAACTATAAACAATTGAGTTCTTGTCTCATTTTTCTTGGAACATTGAAGTTGGGAGCTCTACCATATCTGAGTCAAGGCACTTCACAACCACAGAACATTATTATTCTAATAAAGCAGCAACTTCCAGGAAAGGCTAAAAGCTGTCTGTATATGTACCAAGTTGTGGCTTGTTCAATACCATTTAATCTGTAACTGCCATCATTTACTGTAACCACTATCCACAATGTGAAGAATGCTATGATTTCAATTTAAAAAAACCACTATCATACTTCAAACAACTTTTAAGGATACTTTAACTATGTCTTTGCCATATTTAGGCTACTCTCATTCAAATTTATGAGGGGGGGCATTGATGAAATGCTTATAAGTACAGCTGCACAACTTAGATACAAGCAGCTAAGGAGTGTGCAGGAGCAATCTACCTTTACTCTATGATCTCAATTACAGCCTTCCACATTTTTAATGCTTTAAAAGCTAAGAGAAGCAATAGCTTTAAAAGCTAAGAGAAACAATAGTTTTAAAGCTAAGAGAAGCAATAATAAAGGAACTCCTCCCATGGGACTTCAGATGATAAAGGCTGGGCAATGGAGTTGGGCAGTCTACCGAGGGATGGAGAGATAGATGCCTTATACCAAAAAAAAAGAAGCAAGACAAACAACAGTATTCTCTGCCCGATCAGGGCAATAAGCTACATACTCAAGGCCTTCACCTAAAGACTTTCTTAAGCACACACAAAAAAACATTCAGAGAATCATAAGTCCCATTTGCAAAAGAAGAAAAGTTTCAGAAATCAGAAGACAGATTTTGAAACCCAATCATATTGTTAATGCAAATGGATGTATATCTTCCAACCTACGCTCCTAGCATCCTCGTCTTTGGCAAATGATACCAGCAAATTTGATTCCCCATCTCTCTCCTACATTCCTGGATTTCCAATTGTCCACTTTCTTTTAATAACTCAAATCTTCCCTACTGAGTATATATTAGATCTATCCTTACACTTCACCCAACAGTGGCACTGGAGACAACTTCCTTAGGGAGGTTTTCCAGGACCAAAGTGCTGACACTTAAAATTACACTTCCGATGGTCACATGCCTCTATGGAAAAAGTGGCCAGGACATGGAAGCAACATCATGTTCTCCAAAACCCCTTGTACATTCAATTTAATGTTAGTCCTTTCCCCATTCCAAGGAATGGTGAATTTGATATTTTAAGTCACAAAATCTTTTAGACACAAGAGTGATCCTATCTGAGATTTGCATCCTAACTTCTGGGTAGTTTAATATATCATTGTCTTTCCACAACATTTTCCTTCCACACCATACAATAGGTGAAAAGAAAAAAAGAGATGCTAGATTCAAATGCTTTGGGTCAAACTCATTATATGAAAGGAGTTTTTATAACTATCTCATTATAATGAGATAGAATATAAGCCATATATTCTATGGCTGCCAAGTAATTCAATTGCCAAAATGCTGGCAGGTGGCAAAATCAGCAGAAGTAGCCTGCAGTACTTCATTCTACCCACTGCCCACCACAGTTATCCTAACAAATCTTACTTTTTGCAAAAGAATTAACGCATTGTACGTTCTATAATTGCTTCCCTCAGTTTCAATAGCCAAATTCCCAAAGAAAGTAAAAATGTGTTCCTTCAAAATATCCATCTTTTTTGGAAAGGGACAAAAGGTATTTCGTTTCAGAATTAAAATTCATACACGTGTTCTGGAATATTGTCCGTATGCTAAAAAAGGCAATGCACTTTTTAAAAATGTGCAATTCAAAACTCTGGAGAAAGGAACCCCTGAGATGAATGGAGAGTGTTCCATCCTTACCTTTTTTATTTCATGTGTTTAACATTACTCGGATTCTGTTTCCAAGATTTTTTTCCATTTGTAAAAAAAAAAAAAAAAAGTNAAAAAAAAAAAAAAAAAGTTCTCAGAATTCAAAATCAAAAGACGAAGCCCGTGTGAAACCTGCAACTCTCCCTCGACTTGTCTCATCTTACCGTCTTCTCCCCCTGCTCCGGCCAAGCGGCATCTCTTCTACATCTGCTGAGAGGAAGTTCGCCATCTCTTTTGAGGAGAAAAGTGCAAGCAACAGACGAAGCAGAAGCACATGCACCCTACAAGAAACCAGAGCGACGGACTCTTCCTGTAGCTGCTGCCCCGCAGCTGAATCCACTCTAAATTGTAAGAAATGATTCCCAGGCGCTCCTAAAACAAATTCTGATTTTCCCTTCCGCTTTGAAAAGAAATAAAGAATGTTTAGGAATGTCAATATCTTACCCTGATCTCCATTGTTTATTATGCCCCCGGATTCCCTTTTTCTGAAGAAAAACGGAAAGTTACGAGCTTGTTCAGGCAGAAAGGAGGCTTCCTGCTTTCTCGCCGGCTTTACGTGGCTCCTCTTAGGAGCAGCTTAGCGTTGTATACCGTAGTGAGTTCGGCTCAGGAAATTCTGCTCTGTCCAACCTAACAATCACTCCCACTCTGGAGGGTGTGAGCTCTTACTTGTCTCTCCAGGCAGCTTAAACACCAGCCAGGCTGTTTTAAGTCTAATGGAGAGAAGAACCAGAAATTTAACTCTAAAAATGCCAAATGGTTTAATATGCAATTTGGACAAGAGCCCCTGCAAAGTGATATTGCTTTAAATGTACCCCTCTGTCATATTTTTTGGATAAATTTAGTATTCCTGTTTGATTTTCTGATTCAATAGCCAATATTCAATCTTCACCATTGCAAATAAGCAAATAAATATGATTAGGCAATGCTAAGGTTGAAGACAGAAAGTACGAGAAATTACCTATATGTTAAGGTGAAATCTTTTCTCAACTTCAGATGGGTAAGTTTTCTGGCACTGGTTCCCAGTGGAACCCATTTGATTCACAGACAGTCTCTTCACAGTGGCTAAAGGTTGAATATGCAGCTGCTTCACAACTATGCTGACCCCTAATTTCTTCTCCATAAAGCAGAGGTCCCCAAATTTGACAATTTTAAGACTTGTGGACTTCAACTCCCAGACGATCTCTGGGAGTTGAAGCTGACAAGTCTTAAAGTTGCCAAGTTTGGAGACCTCTGCCATAAAGCCACCTTCTCTCCAATCCTGTGCTTGCAAGATTATATTCTCTCTTCCATATCTGGACACTTAGCACTCACAGCCAGGGTGATCCTATGTGCCAAACCATAGCAACTGGGAAGGAAAAACATATTGAAAGGTGAGACTTGCACCTTCAGCCCTTCATCGTTGTCTCAATCCAGCCTTTCTATTTCTGAGCAATGGAAGAAAGGATTAGGTTTAAGGTTGGAGAACCTGTTATTGATAATGGCTAACAACTTTGGGCTGAGCTGAGAGAAGACAATCAACAACAGAACAATTGTAAGCACTGTGGTAAGTGAGGACCTTGAACTTGGATGTCCCTCATTCTAATCCAGTAAAGTCTCATTCAGGTTTATACAATTATTGGTAACTTCATGGATATGTTAGTGTCCAATAGAGAAGTGCTTTTCTATGCTTTTTTTTCCCCCAGACAGCTTTTTTCGGTGTCTGAGACCAGCTTCAGCCCTGGTATATCCTGGTGGTTTACTAATAAGATCTAACCCTGCTTATTTTTTTAAGATTAACTCAACCAATTACAGAACATTGGCTCCAGCTGCAATTAAAATCGGCATTAGAGAATATTAGTTTGCCTGAGGGAGAAAAAGTCCTGATCTACTTTTTTTTCCCTTTTCTCTCTCTCTCCCCCTCATTCACACTGATAAAAATGTTCTTTAAGCCATCCAGAATAGCAGTTCTTGTACAAATTATATTAAAATAATTATTCTGTATTCATTCAGTACACAAATACTAATGTTAAGCCTGCAGATGAATGATATGTAATGAGGAAGTAGAAGAGAATTCTATGGGTTGGTTTTTGCAGATGTTTTCTTTGCTAGTGTTGGAAGTAAAATCCAGTCTGGTTCCAAGCCAAGAGAAAGTTGCAGGAGCCAGTGAATTTTGCAGGAAAGGAGGTCTTCCTTTATTTAGGAATCAGAAGCCAAGTGACTCAGCATTGGTTCTGAGACAGCTGACAGCCTGGCATGGAGAGCAGAGTGATTTTTATACCCTTTTGAGATGCCTATTGGGATTATTTGATTAGATGAATAATGTGCCTTTCTGTCCCTATTTGATTTTCTGGGTAGTGGTCAGGGTCAAGGCTAGCCTTTGAGAAAGGTGGAGAATATAAATTTGTGTGGCTTTGTGTTTTATGACTTAATCCTGTCAATTCAACATGTTTCAATCTTTTAATGAGATTACTTGAGGCCATTCTGGCTGGGAGGCAGAGATTGCTTTAGCTTCTGTGGATGGTTTTCCTTTGCCTTCTTTGGGGGCATGGAAATAAAGGTGTTTTTTTTTTTAATTTTTCCTATAATAGTCCACCTTTGACCACACTTACTGTGTTCTGTATGTAAACAAAGATACATTCTGCCTGGTCAGACAACTTTGTTAACTAGTATAAACACTTTGAGAAAAATCTTGGGGATATTTATTATTTATTTATATTTGTCTATTCCTATAACACAAAGGCATACGGTACATATCATCCACACTTTCCTGAAGAAAATGAGAACAAAACTAAATATATTTCAGGCCTGGACCTGAGATCAATGGGTTCAGGTTCATTTTTGAATCCTTAGACTTGTCAATCTTTATCTTCCAGACTTAGCCGTGCATCCAAAGTATCTCAGTTCAGAAGATAAGGGATAAACACAATCAATAGGGAAGGTAGGATAGTGTCTTGCATTGAGTGTACTGAAATATCAGTAGTTTATTTTTACTACAGCATTGCCTATAAGTCAGAAAGTGTAACATTCAATACTTCACTTGTGCCATATACATATTCCGATATGCCGTGACCCAGAGCTAGAAAGTAGAGATGTTTCTCAGTCCCAGCTTTTCCCCCTTATAATATTTGTTTATTTCCTGAGTAGCAGCAAGACACAAGTCTTAAGCTCATATTATCTGAACTATACAGGAACATTATCTGTAATACATTTTCATGGATGCTATATTAGTTACAACTTCCTTTTTCCTCAGAGATATTAATATTTGACTGTAATAGTTCAGAAGAAGCCAAGGTTGGACTTCTAGGTAGGGGGGAAATACAAAAATCAATGCCAGCAAAAATATTGACTGAGAGAAACAATGGAAAGGAAGTTGAAGCTTGACTGGAGGATGAATTATCTCTATAAACGTTACTTTGCCTGAAAGAAGAGTCAGTACAAAAAAAAAATTTGGAAGAAAAGCTTCCTAATCAGAACAGGGCAGTGATGGAGTACTGTGCCAAAAACTTACACAAAGATTAGATAGTAGAATTTAAAACCTGGGACACTAGATGAAAAATATGAGTTGAACTTCTGACTGAGTTGATTCCTCATTATAAATTAATAGAACTGTAGGAAGTTAAAACCCACCCCTTTCCTAGAAAATAAAACAGTTTAGGAAATATTAAAAAGGCAGAATATTTCTCCTAAAATGGAGACAGAAACTCAGTCCCACACCTTTGTTAATGGGCCATTAAGGCCTGGGCCAGTCTATTCTACCTAACAAAGACCTACTTCCTTCAGGCAGAGCCATTTAATTGCCCTTCATTGCATCACCCAGCAAGATTCAACCAAACCTAGCACACAGACAACTTACAAAGCTAGCTATGACCTCTGACAGCAACCAGTCAGGATACTCTTCCTGTGCCCCAGCAATTTCAAAGCCAGAGAGCATATAAAACCTAGGGACTCTCAGCATCTCTTCCCTTTTTCTTCCCAACATCTCCAAGGCATGTGATCCTGTTCATCAATAAACCTTATTTCCAAGGAACTTCCATGAATCCAGTGTCTTTTCCCCCACTTGGAACTAAACCCAGAAAGATATTTCTTCCAGAAGAACAATCCACTCCCAAAACCATAGATTTCAGTGTACCAGAAACCATAGGGTACACTAAACTTAGTCTATCTATCTAATATATGTCATGTATAAAACATGTCCAAAATGTATTGCAATGTCTTTTAGATAATGTCATCTCAGCAATGTCCCTGCAGGTCAGAAAATGGGAGGTCATAACAAATGAAGCTTTGGACTAATCAGTTTATTGAATAAAATGTATTTTTCTTAATATAAATGAAGCAAAAAGGAAATAGACAAAACATCTATAAAATCTACATTAAAAAGTAGAGTACTCCTTTCATTTAAAAGTGAGACTAAAAAGAACAGGTTTGCACTAATTACCATGGTAAACTCTGTATATCTGATTGATAAAGATTAATTACTGCCAGTCAGAGGTGTCTAAAATGGGGAATAGGGGCAAAAGGTCAAAATGGTTGGTACAACCACATGATCAAGGCCCCACCTTTTTGCATATGTATACATTGCATACATATACCAATGTGTGGGGCTTTGATAATGTGTTTGTGTCTGCCATTTTGGTCTTCTGCTTCCCATATAGACACTCTTGTAATCTTGGCTCTTAATAATTTTTTCTATATTTTTATCTCATTCCCATTCATCTCTTCAAGTTGCCTAAAGAATATTTTTTCTGTATTCCTGTTCCACAATAATGTTTACTAGTTTCCCAGACTTTCATTATCAGCATTCATTAGAGTGTAACAGGCAACTATCATTGACCTATAAATTCCAAATTACAACAAAACGGCAACAATCTGGATGACACCAATTAATAGTATTGACATAGATTTTAGAGTTTTAATTGGTAATTAAACCCTCGCTTTCTGACATTAATTTAGCAATGTCATTATTTCCACTTCAAAAAAGAAACTCGGTTCAGATCTTTATTCTACTGTAATTTCCAAGATATACTGGCATATTTACAGTTCTTTATTTATTTACTCATGCTCTTCATCTTTTACTAATTTTGTACAGTTCAATCTCATAATCTCCCACATGCCATGTCATAAATAGAGGGGCTCATGGTTATTAATTTTCACTGACTTTTAGTCAGCTGAAGTATGTATATGCAAAGATGTATTTACGTACATATTTGTGCGTGCATATGGACAGTTGTGAGTATATAGATAGTGAGAAATAAAGGGGGAAAGATGAGAAACAGTGCTACTCAGCTCCAGACAGATCTGTTCTGTAAAGTTTCAGTCTCAAGGCTGGAGAAAAGAATGGCCAGAAGGAAGGACAAGGATGAAATTCTGCGGTGACATACACACATATACACACATATATAAATAATCAACATTTTAGCCATTGTCTATCCACTGCAGAGTGAAGACCTCTTTCCAACCAGTACGGTCCTGAGCTTTCTTTTGCCAATAGGGCCCTCAGTACTTGCTGATGTCATTGATCCATTTTCTTTTTCGATCTCTTTTGAAGATGTTTCTTATCAAGTGGGATCCATTCTATGATTGCCTTGGTCCACCTGCCATTAGTTCTTCTTGCTATGTAATCAGCCCATTTCCATTTCAATTCTTTTACTCTCTTGATGATACTGTACACTTTCATTTGTTGTCTAATCCATGTGCAGGTCTTTCTATTTTGTCTTCTAATGCTGAGCATGTATCTTTCCATAGCTCTTTGTGCCACTCATAGCTTTTGTATTGTTTGTGAGTGTCCATGTTTCACTGGCATATGTTAGAGCAGGTAGCACACATTGATTGAAAACTCTTCTCTTCAGACATAGAGGGAAGTGGTTCTTGAAAATTGCATTTCATTTATCAAATGCCTGCCAGCCATATTTAACAATTTCCTTTATTGTATCACCTTCCATTGAGATCCATTGGCTAAGGAATATGTAGTGGTATACCACATCTACTTCTCCAGATATATTTTTTTCTTTCTTTGATGAGTTTATTGAATACAACCTGGCTCTTTTTCAGGTTTATTTTAAAGCCAAATTGTTCTTCTGTTTTGTGCAGTTCTTCTTTGTGTCTTTGTAGCTCTTCTGGGTCTTGTAAGAAGAGAACAACATCAGCTGCAAATCTTAATAAGTGCCCTTGATTTTTATTCTATCTTTTGCCCAGGCTAGTTTGTGAAATATTTCTTCAAGGCAGGCTGAGAAAAGGATAGGAGATATTGTACCACGTTACTAAAAAAGAATGAACAGTAATCAGAGTGAAAGGTAGCCAAAATAATGGTGGTAAAAATAAAAATGTCAATAAACATTCATTTTCCTATAGACTGAGAATTCAAAGTGGTATTTTTCTCTCTCTCTATCACTCTTTAAAATAATATAAAAGTAAAATCTATTTAGCACATAAGTATATAATAAGGTCAAATTAAACATTCGTCATGCAAGATAACCAAATGCATTTACTATATATGCATTTTTAAAAGACACCTTCCATTCTAGGCACTCTCTAAAATACTTTATAAGATTATACATATGGAATTATTTATTTTTTCCTAATTAATATGCATTAAACTAAGGGTAGCTTATATTTAAAACCATTGGAAATATTTAAAGGCCAAAAAGTCAATGCTAAAAGTTAATCAGAAAGAATAAAAAAAATTCCTTTATGGAGTCTATAGATCCTGCATAATGTTGACTATAGATCCTGCATAATGTTGATGTTAGTTCCTTAGCATGTACTTATGTATGTTGTGTCTTGCCCATCTTTTATCCAATGTACTTATTTCAAATATTTGGAAATTTCATTTATTTTAGGTCATTTTCAAATAACAGTACTCTGAAAAAAGTAAGCAAAAACCGTTGATATTGCTTAACTTTGTACATGTACTTTTATTTAAATGGTTATTATTTCAAAATTTTCAGCTGACTTATTTTTCCATATTGGTTTCCATGGTACTGACTCAAATCAAATCATGAAGAATTTTACCACAATGTATATCACTGTGAGGTCTTACTTTATTTTCAGAAAGTAAGAATGTAATTATAACTTTTCCAGCCCTGCAACTGTGTTTTCCATGAGAAAGAGAATGGATAGTATAGCAGTAAAATAAGTAATGGTAGGTAATTATTTGGGAAAAAATATAATCATAAAATACTGAATGCAATATAACTTTATTTCCAGCCTGCATAAGAGGATTCCCAGCAATAATGTGTGTGTGTGTGTGTTAGTGTGTGTGCTTTTGTGTGCATTTAAAATTCTATTTGACTTACACAATATGTTTTATATTTTCTAGGATTACAGAGATTTATCTCACCTACAAATGTACAGAAACAACTATTTGAAAATCTACAAATTTGTGTCAAAAGGTTGTGTGGCCTCCTTCTTCTGAATACTTCTGAAATAAATTAGTGCCCTTATTAAAACATATCTCAGTAGAAGGAATTCCTTTAAAATGTTTTCTGATGTGACTAAAGTTTGGAAAACCAAGATATCAACAGACCATTGCACACACTAGCCAGTTGTCATTAAATATATGCAGAAGCACCACATTATTTTTAAAGAGTTTATTTAAATTCCTATTCCCTTTGAAAAGAATGGCTAAAGTTTGTTTTTGTAAAAGTAAATGAATAATTATAATAACTACAATAAATTTATAAGTAATTATTTATATAATATTGTTTCATATCTGCAGCTGGAAGAAAAAAGCTCAAACATTTGCCAAACCTACAGACCCACAAAAGAAGCATGTCAAGTCATATTTTCATTTTCAAAAACAAATTTATAGTTGTGGTATTTTTTCTGTTTTGTTACATAGCCAAAGACTCAAACAGAAATAATAATAAATGCATTAAACAAACATTTGATATAATTCAAATATATTTGGGGTTTTAATTGTGTTTCATTACTTTGCTGCCTCAAGAATGGAGAGTAAATACAAAGACTTAAAACAAATAATATTCATATTTGATTATGTATATCCTTGTTTAGTATCAAAGGTTATGGGATAGCATCACTGTTTGGAGTTATTAGAATGTGGATAAAAGTCAAGCTTTGTTCCTCTTTTTATATATTCCAGACCTGATGCAGTCTTTAAACTAAACTAAAGCACAAAATGCAGCCAAGATTTTAATAACAGATGGCTTATAAGGAAATCTATTTCCTTTTAAAATACTTTAAGTCATACTTCTGATAATGCAAATGCAAACGTTTCTGGAATAATTCCTTAAAGTAGGATGAAGTCACAATAGTTTGATCTAGGATCACTTTACTAGACCAAGTATAGTATGCTATTTCTTTACTCCACAATTATAAAGCAAGCATTCCACCCACCATTTCCTGCTGTAGACAGTGGTGATCCACTTTTTTAAAAAAAGAAAAAAAAAGTTGTACCACTTTAGAAACCATTGTTGGGTGGAGTAGATCTTGTTGTCTACCATTTGCAGAGGAATACATTCAATTTCTTGGCTTGGAATTATTCCCAGTAATGTCATCAGCTTAACATTTCTGTTTCAGCGCCATCTACAAACCATTTGGCCAGACTTTTGGCTTGTTATCTTATAACAATGCAGTACAAGTCAATGGAATAATGACCATGGATTACAAACTTGTCTCCAACACACATTTAAGGCATTCCAGTTCTGTATCCAAGAACAGAGATAGTGAACCTGTAATGGTCCAAATTCTACAGAATTATAATTCCCAGCATTTCTCCAATTGCTTGCATTAGTGGGGCTGCTAAGAATTATATTTCATCAACATCTGAAAGGCCATCAATTATCTGGTCCTGCTGTAATCCACTACCTTTTAAACATGGATTTATTCACATTTTCACTCTTTATCATGTCCATGTGCCTGCTATTTCTATATTTCTTGAAACTTAAATCTAAGGAGCAATAGACCAGCCATTTATCAATAACATGTACATTTATGTGTTAGATGTAGATCTTGCCTCTCTTTCAAAAGTAAAGACAATATACAAAAATATACAAAAAATATACAAAAAATATACAATATACAAAAAACTAGTCTCATTTTTTTATACCAAACTCTGTTAGGAAGGCAGGGCTATGAGAGAATGACTGAAGATGTTGTTAGGCTGTTTAGTATTTTACTGTATTAATTGATTTTGACAAACTAAGACCTTTCCTTCAATAAACTTTTTCGCCCTAGTAATTGCTTTCCACCAATCAGTCTACAAAGAGAGATTGTCATACATGCACAAAAAGATAAGTAATTTCTGTAGGATGGGTAGCAAAGCACAGCACCCTTCTGAATGGTTTGCTATATGTTCTTAGCCCAGGTTTGGTTTTGAGTCTACAAGAAACAAGGCTGTAGGCTTTCCTCTGTACTTTTTTCATTTTTTTTCTTTTTCTTATTCTTAACAGAGAATAGCTATATCTTTCCAAGGGCTTATTTACATTGTGATCTCTATTTCAAGTCCTAGTATGTCTATTCAGCTTCAGTAGGTCTCTATTTTCTTAGTTTTTCACTGATTTATACACATACATAAACACTGTCCTGAAATGATTGGACTTTTACTTCCATTCCTAATTCTTTCCACATAATTACACATCTTCCAGTATGTGTGTACCAAAATTCTCACACTTTGGAACTGAAGAAAGACCATTACTAGCCTTCACATTCATGGAAGTGTTGGAAAAAATGTCCATCTAGGTTCAGTTCCAAGTAGGCAGAAAGACACTGGAAACATAGAAACTACTTGGAAGGATGGTTTAATGGTGGAACAAGCCACATGGTTTGGTCCTGGGTAGCTGACCACATGAAATGGAGAGTGAGTTATATTTATCCTCTATGAACTTGCTTTCTGTTCCTGTGGCAAGAAATGTATCCTGATTGGTTGTCAGGCTCCCATGGGACCATGCAGGGGTAATTTTGTAGATTATCTTGAGTCCCAAGCTTGGTTGAATCTTTCTGGGTGATGTAATCTTCCCAGGTGCCGTGTGGTGAGATGGGTAGAAGGCTAATCCTATCATGTTCAGAGGGCAATGTCTTAATCTCATCACCCTGGAGCTGAAGCGGGGGGCAGGGAGCTGCAGGAAACCATTTTGTCTTTAAAAACATGTTTCTCCTTTTCTCGTCCAGGGAAATACAATATTCTTCTTTTTTAATATTTCCTGGAATATTTCATTCTTCTAGGAGAGGGGTGGGTGCTTTAGAAGAACTTTTGCTCATTATGAAAAAAAAGAGCTTTTGCTTATTCTGGGTTCCTGAATGTCTGTGTGTGTGTGTGTGTGTGTGTGTGTGTGTGTGTGTGTGTGTGCTACAACATGCCAATTTCAACTTGCACGCAGGATCGAACAAAAAGAAAATTTGAACTATTGTACCTTTTACACACAATTCTTTCAAGACTGAATTGCATCTTTTTTTCTAAGCTTAAAAACAAACTATTGGCAGGTAACAAGGAAGATTTTAAGGCAAAGAGCCTTCTCTTCCATTGTGCTGTTTGGAACATCTTGCCCCCTGGAATGAGGTTGGCTCCAACGCTCCTGACCTTCCATAACTGCTTAAAGACCTGGTTCCGCCAGTTAGCTTGGGCCTACAATGGAGGAGTTTCACATTATTTATTTATTCATTCATTTGATTTGATTTGTCAATCGCTTACAAGATAATAGGTATAAGTATAAACGTGAGGAAATAGGTATGAATTAATGGGGACAATAGGACAGAGACAGTACGGTAGGCACGACTGTGCACTTATATATGCCCCTTACAGACCCCTTAGGAATGGGGTGAGGTCAATAGTGGATAGTTTGAGGTTAAAGGCATGGTTGATAGATTAATAACAAATTCTCCCCTCCACTCCTTCTCATCCCTTCCTCCCCCATCTTTTAGTTAGTTCTAGTATTTGGATCTTTAAAGTATTTTATTTCTATCATCTAGGTTTTTATATAGTGTTATCTTTTTAACATTGTAAACTGTCTAGAGTCAACCCATGGCAAGATGAGTGGCTAATACATGAATAAACAAACAAACAAACATGATCTTCAAGGGGATACACAGAATCTATTGAAGGAGTATAGGGTATCCTCATGCAGGGGATCGGAATGGATCAGTGGTCCCTAATCTTTCCAGCTTTGCAGACCAGTGGGGGTGGGGGGAGAGGGAATGGTTCTGCATGTGCAGCCAGAGAGTGTGCAAGCAGAGGCAGCTCCATTTGTGAGCAGGTTAGGGTTAAGCCCGCTGCTGGCACAAATGGAGCTCTGTGCACGAACGTAATCCCAACACTCACACTGCTTGCGTGGCCTAATTCCAAATGGCCATGGTCTGGTACTGAGCCATGGCCCAGGGGCTGGGGACCCTTGAACTCCCCTCCAACTCTGTTACTCTATGTTCTATTGTCTAGGCAAAAGGGGCTGAGGCATTTTAAATTCCCTAAAGAGATAATGTGAAAGTAGTTCCCTAATTCATCGAAATATTAGAAGGAGATTCGGGATAATCAGATTTGCAAGTTTCTATTAAAACCAATCAGAACAAAAAGTAATTTCATCTTTCCTGTTGAGCTGATTTCCTGGCCTGGTATACCTAGTAGACTGACAATACTCAAGTCATTCCTTGCATTTTTCACTTTGCAAGCAAAATTAAATGCTTGTGCAAACACATATTATCCTTTGCAAGAAATATAAATAGATTGCTAAGCACAGATCCTTTCAGTTTAGGAAATTTCTCCAAAGGGAGTGTAATTGAGCACCTCATCAATCTGGGCTTCATACATGAAGTTTCAGATAGCTTCAGAAATAGGGGAAAAATTTACCTGGCTAAATAGGTGTATACATTCAGTACTTTCTATAATCATTACCAGAATTAAAATCAGAATGTCTGAAAAAGAGCATTAACAGATATTGACATTGGGTCTCAAAATGCTAGTTCTCTGTGAAGCATTAACTTCTATTAGGTCAAAGGAATTTAACATGTTGAAATAATATTTTATATTTTATTTGTTATTCCTGGTTCATTAATCAAACGAAACTGATCAAATCTGTCACCATCTACCAAATTTTTCACAAAATTCTGCAGCATTTTTTTTTACCTTTCCTAAATCTTATTTGGGAATGTATTTAATTAATATATGATAATGTCTGGATTAATTATAACTTTTAACTTCCCATTTTCCAAATCTCATGTCTATTTTGCATTAAGTCTGCATTCAAATGAAATAATTAAATAAGATAACAATGTGAGCAATTTATCACAGTCAGAAAGGAAGGAGCATAGTGGATTGCCTCTTTTCGTGTTATTATTGTGCTGAAACTAACTCTGTAGACTACACTGTGCTGAGGAAAAAACACTGGCTTAAAATCACACAGTAATTTTCACAGCTGACTGGTATCATGAACTGGACTCTAATAGCCTTTGTCTTTCAGGTCGATAAAATAAATACAGAGCTGTGTATAATTTAAATTCTGCATAGACCGTTTTCCTATTATTGAAAACATGCACTCCAAATTCCTTCCTTTTTTCTTCTCTCTTTAAAATAAACAGAATACTTTTCCTTCCTCTGTCTCTTCTAAACTTCAGTTGGTTACCTCAACGTACAATTATGAATACAGAATTAAACAAAAGCTAACTGGGAAGGGAAGTGGTGACAAAATATTGGCTGTGTTTTAATACAAAGCAACAAAACAAAACAAAAAAAACCCCTAAAGTTTGTGATTTGTTTTGAATGTGAGATTAATCACCCAAGGAATGAATGAATGCATTCAATTAAGTAAATCACATTGTTGATCATTGTTACAGAAAGTTTTAAAACCTTGACCCTGAATCTTCAGGGTGAGCCCCAGAATGGGGATGCTAAGTGTACTGGAAATGGGTAGCTTTGGAAGGTGTGCGTGTGTTTTAAAGTCTTAGCCATTATTATTTAGCACAGTACTGCAAAACTAAACAGATAATCTGTGCTTTAATCAGAAAAGCCCCTATGAATTTATGTAGTCAAGTTATTGCTAACTTTTATAAGCACAGATATGGCATTTAATTGGGAAAATTACAGCAAATTCCTGATTCCTGAATCATTCTTCACAGAAAACAATATACAAATCTTTCCTTAATCTGATCTCAAATTATAGCTACAGTATGTGGTAATGAGAAGCTGCTTTTCTTATAGTGCTAAAGACAAGGTGAGGTTCTATTGTCTCTTCTTTGTTGTATAGCCAGTGTACATATAGCAAGTTAGAGTCACATCTAGATTGGTTCATGCAAACAAAAAGCACTTGTTACTTTCATCCATTCATGCAACTTTAAGCCTTTTTGTTGTTGCTTTGTTTTAGAGAAACTAGCCTGGTGTTTGTTAGTCAAAGGGCAAAAAATCTTTCTCCTTCAAAGCACAATATTTAGGAAGACTTGGTCCTTTGTTCTACTCTGGCATGTTATGAGAAACAACATCTATGAATGTAGGGCTTTCACCTGACAATGTGTGTCACTTCAACACTTCAACACTTCAGTTCTGTATCATAACTTATAATAATCTCTAACTGGCATCTGCTTTAGTAACTTTTGGTTACATGGAAGAGTTTGCTATTCGATCAAATACTTTTAACAATTCAATATGTTCATCATTGGCAATAATAATTTTATTAATTGATTGTTCAACATCATTTTTTTAATGTTACACTTTATTTTATTATTGCATAATAAGTGCCAGGGTGCTAACTGGAGATTTGTCTGTAGTCTTACTAATAGTTATAAACAATATATGGGCAATACATACATTTTCTCATACATGAAAAATTCTGCAGGAATTGTATACAACAGAGATACTTTACTCATCCCCAGACTCTTCCACAATTTGTGTTCCTATCACAATTTGAGTTCCAACTTATGTGGCAGCTCTTGCATGTTTGCAAAGCCTCCATGGTACAAGTAATTGCACTATACTTGTAGACAACTGGTTGGTGAGTGATGCTATTCCTCTTGAACTGAGAGCTATATGTGGCCTTGTTCAGTATTACCTGAACAAGGCTACATGATGCATATTGAATGCCCTTGTTATTGGGATCTTTTTTTCAAAAGTGTATTAGTATACTGAGATTTGCTTGCTTTGGATCAGATAAGAGACTGGATCAGATGGAAATACTTTGATCAGATGTGAAATGTGTGAGCTGTCACACACTTCAACACCCCTTGGTGTTGCCCTATGCAATATGTTTTGGGTGACACATGAACATATTTACAGGCAATCCTGTTTTCTCCCTCATCAACTTTGTATTGTCTTCCCATTTCCTTACCTTTTTTAAAACTTCCATTTATATTTGGACATATTCTCTATCCTCTCTCTTTTGTAGCCTCTACTCTAAATAATAACTTTGTCCTCTTTTCTCTTTAACTTTTAAAAGTATTTGGGTGTGTTACAGAACAAAGTTGTGGATGACTCAGCATTTTCCTTTCTTCAGATAATGTCTGCAAGAGTTAAGAGCTCTGTTGAATATTCTTAAACAGCCAAATCCATCACTCTGAGTTTAGGTACTCTCTCTCTATTGCTCTGGGCCCCCCTTCCCCACATACCAAGCCAGTTTCTTAGATGCCTAAAATAGTTATCTAGGTCATGCACCTTACATGTGAACAAGGAGTGCTAAAGATGGGTTACATTGACAAAGGGACTAAATAAAGGCTGTAAGGAAATTATTGAAATAATTTCAATAATTATTTTTTTCAGCATGAAAAAAATAAAAAAGGTTCAGTGAAAATAAACACTTTTATAAATGTTCTCTTCCGTTGTTGAAGAAATATATATATGTGATCCATGTTTTTGGCTATGCCAGAACAATATTTTATCTTCTCCCAAACTAACATATTCACATATAACAAGATAACAAACCTGGGTACAAAAACAAAGACAGGCTTAGAAAAATCCTGTTGAAGCAATTGAGAGTACAAAGTGGTCCCATTTCAGACAAAGACTCTATGGCAAATCAGTGCTAGATGGATTGGACAGAAAAAAATCAATTAAAATCCATATTGGGGCAATAGCTTTCATAGGACAACAGAAAATAATGCTTAGCAACAAAAGATTAGAGTAAGGATGATTTGTCATCAACTAGACCTATTTATCTTCTAATTTTAACAAGTATGCAGCATATCCATAGCAGCAATTCTAAGAAATAAAATTTGAACAAGGCCTGTATAAAGGTTTCAGATATGGAAGCAGGAAAGGAAATTGAACAAAACTGGAAAGAGAACAAGAATGAATCTGCCAAAACAGTGCTTACAATAACTCAGCAGTGTCTCTTAAAATTAATGTTCTTTCTGCACGATTTATTACAGTGTCAAACCTGCCAAAATACAAAAAGGAAAAAAGAGAGAGATCCAAGTGTTAATTCAAAATTGATTACAAATACTTAAAAATACATAAAGACTAAAACAATCAATTAAATTTTGTAATGTGGATAAGATGCTGCCTCTCAGTGTTGAGAATTAGGGAAAAATTGTTTGAACCATTACAAATGCTTAACACATACACTCTGAAGTTATTCAGACAAAGGAAAGGGGAAAAATCCAATGAAAGAGTGTTAGAGAAAATAGTATTTTAAAACCACAGTCACAGTATTAAGTATCTGAGCTGACATGTTTGGTGAACACTTCCAATTCCTGTGTTTTTTATCTCAGCCCAAGTATTGTCCACATACTTATACCAGTGAATGGATGGAATTCCTGTGAAGGATTCTAGGGCTTTGGTTTCTACCTCTTCCATGTAGAAATGGGCCACAATAGGGGACACAGATGACCCATGGCTCAGCCATGTTTTTGTCTGTAGAAACCTTCATTGTATTTACTCACAGATATGTGGACAATGTTAAGGACAATAGTCTAGCCTTCCTGGACTGTGCAGTCCACATTAAGGAAGACAGAAGCCTTAACACTGAAGTTTACGGAAAATCCACACAGACAGATCAATATTTACATTTTGATCTCCACCACCCACTGGAGCACAAAATGGGAGTCCTCAGAACCCTACACCACCAAGCTGAAGGCCTGTCTACTAGTAAAGATGGGAAAGGGAAAAAAAAAACCTAAAGCACATCAAGGAAGTCTTCAGAATGTGTTCTCTGTAGTAGGAAAAGGACGGGGTGGGAACTGTTCTTTTCTCAGAGGCAATGTTTTGAGAAAGTCCAAGACCTTATCACTCAGCTGGAGACAGCTTCTAGGTGTCAAGTTGGATGAACTCCCAGAAGTTAAAACCAAAAACAGTACATAGTTAGGAGAAAGGAGGGGTGAGAAAAGTAACTTTTTTTCTGTCTTTTTCTGTTTCACACTGGTCATAAAAGCAACACATAATACATTTACCAGAAACAATTCTTCAGACAAATCACACCTAAAAAAACAGCTGCCATAAATACATGCCCATTGCCAAGAGCCTAAATTTTGATCATATGATCATGAGGATGCAAGGACCTTTTTTCAGTGCTGTTGTAACTTTAAATGGTCACTAAGTGAATGGTGGTAATACAATACTGCCTGTATTGTTTTCAAAATTAGTATTCCCTGCCTGTCATTGAAGGAAGATGAAGCTATTGTTAGGATGCTCTGTGTTAATGTCCCATTTGTTTAGTCTCATAAACTAATTTATTTATTTCAACAAATAAGCTTACCATTACTTTCATCCTAATATTTTCAGTATGAACTTGGAGAAAAAAGTTGTCATTTGAAAATGTGTTTTCTATCCTACAATGTATTCTCTTCCAGATGATTTTTAAATGAGATAGTTGTCTGAGGAGGAATAGGAACAATGTCTCCAAAAGACAATACACAAAAGTAAAGACAATTAATTAATCAAAAGAATTGTCTTTGAAAGTGTTTGCACAAATATATCAAAAGATGTCTCCCTAAACAACAAATGTCTTTGAAGGCAACTAAGTTCTAGAGCAGAGGTCTCCAAACTTGGCAACTTTAAGATTTGTGGACTTCAACTCCCAGAATTCTCCAGCCAGCTCTAGAGCTTAGTTGCTCCAGTTTTACCAAGTTTCATAACTCTTGTGTATCTTTCTGTTATATCTAATAAAACTGGAGTTTTGTTCTCAGTATAATTGACTTCTATGCATTTATAAGGAAAACAAAACAGCACTAAATATACCATTGAAATATAGTGGGAATACAGAGAGAACAAATGCAAGACCACAATTATTATTTTTCTTTCATAATGGATTTTTTGCTTTCCATCAGTAGAGTCAGGAGCAAGCATATTTAGTCCATTATAATAGCTACTACTAAACCACTTCTAATCTCTGAAAACAGATGTCTCCTGCCATGGACCAGATGCTTGATATATAGTAATCATTTTGGGATGTATCTTTAACTGTCGTCAAGTCATTTGAAAATCTCCTTCTTTTGTTCAACATCCAGCTGGCATAGGGCATCTATTTGAATAGCTCATTGTAAAAAATGAATGATAGACACCAGTGGAGACAGAAAAAGACAGAAGCACTGTTGAAGCCTAGTAAGAAATAGTACTGATTATTTTATTAAGTTTGGTGTAATCCATTGATTTTTAGTGATAGGTTCAGGATGCCAAATCCTTTACTGCAATCAAATTTTATAAAGAAGGTATAATTAAGTATATCTTCTGGCAATAATTGACATACTTAACTTTATTTTAGTTCACTCACTAGCCTTTGCTGCACTTGCCATGCGGTAAGATCCATTTTTAGCTGAAATGGTACTTGATTTATAAGACCAGACTATGTACTTTGTTTATGCACAATAAAGTATAATCCTTAAAACATAAGAATAAAATATTAATAATTTTTGAAAAATGGTATGCACAAAAGGTAAATGGTATATTAAGCATTCTGCCAACTTCTCCTATTCAGAAAAAGCACAACAGCTGATATGTTGGAGGGATGACAAAAATCTATTGAATTAAAATAAACAATTGAGTAAATGTATAAACCAATCACAGGCCAATATAAAATTATGTTAAGTATATGATGCAATAGAAGAGCACATGTTAACACAAAGAAGAAGCAATGGGAAGAACTGCTGAAGGTCATACTATTTGAAATGATCAGATCAATGAAACTAGTCAGTTAAATTGTAATGTCAAGGAAGGGAAGAAGGAAGGAAGGAAGGAAGGAGAGGGACAAATTTGAAAGACAAAGATGAAGAGGTTGTTTGTTTCAATTTAGACCCCTTTAGACCACCTGTCATGCTCTTTGGAAAGTCAATCTCCTTCTCTCATTAATGGAGTTTTCTCCATATTAAAATTCCTTCTCCTCCCAGGAGAAGGCTTATTTTAAAATATGCAAGAATTTTTGAGCTGTTACCATAACATTTCCTGTCACACTGAATTATGTTTCTTAAGTTATTTAGGAAACAGCAGGTCTACATTTTGAAAACATGATTGATAAAAGTCTTAAAAATGATAAAAGTCACAAGGCTCAAACAACTCTCTTTTATATTTCATTTTGGCTACATCATTCCTCTTGGGATTACAATCTAACTCAGGCAGGCAAGTCATTTGATAGGATGGGGACACAATAAACAAAAGAAAATTTAGATCCAATCCAGAATAGACATCTGCCACATGTGCCAAGATTGTAAATATTTACTGAACTGAGATAACAAACTAGAAATATAGCTTTGTTATGTCAATGACATTCTGAGAAGTAAGACGTGTACCTGAGAAGGTAGGCCAACACAACAAAGAAACATCAGTTCTTTTTTACCCTACCCAACATAGCAAAATAGCAACTGAAATTTAAGTTTTCGTAATACAGGTAATCCTTGAGTTATGACCACAATTGAGCCCAACATTTCCATTGCTAAATAATACATTTGTTAAATGAGTTTTTCCCCATTTTATGACCTTTCTTGCCACAGTTGTTAAATGAATTACTGCAGTTGCTAAATCAGTAACATGGTTGTTAAGTGAATCTGGTTTCCTCATTGACTTTGCTTGTCAAAGGGTCGTAAAAGTTGATCACATAACTCTGGTACACTGCAAATGTAAAAAAAAATGCCAGTTGCCATGGGTCTGAATTTTGGTCATGTGACCATGGGAATGTTGCAATAGTCATAAGTATGAAAAAGTCACCTCAGTTTTCAATGCCATTGTAACTTTGAATGGTCACAAAATAAACAGTTGTAAGTCAATGAATATATATATATATATATATATATATATATATATATATATATATATATATATATTTATATATATATATATATTTGTTTTTTTTTTTAAGTTTTTGCGGGTACTTACATGTGTGCTGTTCAGCTTCCTTCGGGTATTATCCCATGTCATTGTAGTGCTTTTTAAAGTTGTAGCAACGTTTCAGCAGAATCTCATCTGCCATCATCAGGCTTCTGTATTGAGTTTGTATGTGGGTCAGGGTCTCACAGCCGTTGGTTTTAAATTTGAGGCTAGCCGATTATTGTGGCAGGATGTTTTCTTCTACATCCTGATTGGTTGGGAGTCTTGGTCTGTGTTTATTGGACTTGGAGTTTGTTTGATTGGTGTTTCTGGTTTCTTCTGTCTGTTTTGTGGCTTTGATTGGCTGGCAACACTCTGTTCCTGTATTGGAGGGTTTCAGTGCAGCTTGGCTTCGTGTGAAAGAACGGCTATTATCTATTGAGAGTAGGTTTCATCTGAGTGCCTGGTGGGGGGTGTTTGAGCTGGAGCATCAGAGGGAGTCTGTTTGTGTCCAGGTGTTTGCTGGCTTGTGGTGTGGAGATCTTTCTATTTGAGAGTGCAGGCTTCAATGATTGACAGTCTGGTGGATCATTTCTTTCTATTCATGCTTTCAGGTCTTTTTTCAATCTCTATGGCTTCTCTGATGATTTCTGTGGCTGGGATTTTCTATGTGGCTGGGTTTTAGTGCTATTGAAGTTGTGTTGTGACCTGTGGTTTTAATGTAATGGACTAGTGAGGAGGTGTGTTCCAGCTTTTTTACTGCATTTTTGTGTTCATCCAGGCGGGTACTTATTCTTCTATTGGTCTGTCCAATGTATGTGGCCGGGCATGATGCACAGGGAACTTCGTATATGCCTTGGTTTTCAGGTCAATTTTGTCTTTGGGGTTTTTAGGAGGCTGCTATTTTTGTCTGTTTTGAAGGCAGTCTTGATGTGATGCCTGTGTAGTATTTTACTGATTTTGTCTGTAGTACCTGTTATGTAGGGCAGGACAGCTGTTCCATAGGTCTGTTGATCTTCTAGGTCTCTGTTATGTCTGTGTGTTTTTTGTGATCAAGCTGGTGATTTTTGTTTTTGTGGAAGCCGTTGCCTGTCATACTTTAGTCAGGGTGCATAGTTCAGTCTTTATATGTGTCTTGTCTGCCAGGCATTTGGTTCTGGTAATTAGTGTTTTGGCCACGGAATTTATCTGTGCTGGTGGTGGTGGGATGGGTGTTGAGGTAGCAGTTGGTGTGTGTTTTCTTCTGTATACGGTGTGTCCAGTTGTGCATCTGTTCTTTTGTTAGATTAGTACATCTGGGAATGGTAGTTGTTTGTTTATTTCATTTTGTTTATTATTATTTTATTTTTTATTTTATTTTGTTTATTTATTATTTATTTACATCCTGCCACAATAATAGGTAGCCTCAAATTTAAACCACGGCTATGAGCCCTGACCAATACACAACTCAATACAGAAGCCTGATGATGGCAGATGAGATTCTGCTGAAACGTTGCTACAACTCTTAAGAACTACACATGACATGGGATAATACCCGAAGGAAGCTGAACAGCACACATGTAAGTACCCGCGAAAACTTAAAAAACAATATATATATATGTGTGTATATATATTATGTATATTATATATGTTTCCTGAGGTTTTCGCGGTATTTGTATGGTGGCTCTTTGGTTATTCGGTTTTCTCCCGCGTAGATTGGAGTCTTGGCAATGTTTCGATGAAGTCTCATTCATCATCTCAGGCTTGTTTCTTCAGCTCTGTGCTTCTCAGAGCTCTGAGAAGCACGAGCTGAAGAAACAAGCGCTGAAGATGATGAATGAGACTTATCGAAACGTGCCTAGATACTTCCAATTCTACGCGGGAGAAACCCGAATACCAAAAGATCCTATATTATATATATATATATATATATTATATTAATATTGTGTTACATTCACTCGCTCTTATTATCCATTGTCATGTATTTAGAGACAACAACACCCAGATACAGCAGTTACATAGATGACCCTACACAAAAGGTGCCAGGTTTTTACCTTGCTCACCAGCACTGGTCAACTCTGAACAGGATCCATACCCAACATAGTGTCTGCCAGGATCCATTGTTTAAGTGGGATCTTGTCTCTACCCTCAGTGTGACTGTGTGCTCCTCGACAAAATATCCATCCCATCGTGTCCGAATGTGCATCCAAAACTTACATCGGCCCAATGTCTGATTTTTTTTCAATAGTACCCTGTCCTCGATAGCGGGTGGGACTGGACATTAACATTTGAACTACTACAAATCAGTGGTGAATTCAATTTTTTTTACTACTGGTTTGTGTGAGCGTGGCAGGGGAAGGAAACTGTAAATTCTAGTAGACGAGGGTACTTGCCAGTTGCTGGAACTACTCAAAATTTCCACTACTAGTTCTCCAGAACTGGTCAGAATCTGTTGAATACCACTTCTGCTACAAGTCCATATATTTGCCATACGCTAAATAAATGAATGCTCTTATTTAAAGAAAAAAACTCGTTCTTTGACATCTCCCTCTGATAAATATACTAGATGTACAAACCAATGATAGATACATGAATTAATTCCTTATGATACAATCCACAGTGGATATTTGGCAGAACTAATGAATTACAATGTCTGAAAAGTGCTATTATTTATTTTTAGTACTTCATTTTCAAGTGAAAAAGAAATAAGCAACTTTGAAATTCCTAGAACAAGATGTCTCTTTGGCAGAAGATGTGTCAGCTGTAATAATTACATACCAGAATAATTCCTCACCATCCCCACAAAAGGCACATAAGTGAGCCAATCCATGATATTCACACATACAGTGCACCACTCATTCCACCCCCTCTAAATACTTCTTCAGCCCTTTATTTAAGGCCTTTATTTTAATGAATGCATATAAGATACAATTGAAATCAGGAAGCTCTTAGGGCCTGAATGTGTGGTCATGGTAGAAAGGCCATGGGTCTTGGTAGAGCAAAAGGAGTCTGGAAGGGAAAACCCATTTTTGGGCAAAGGCAAAGAGGTGGCCTTTCAAATGGCAAAGATCCCTTTGTGCCTTGAAGCAAAGAAACAGGTGGTGTCTAGCCTGGGTAGACTTTAAGAGAGCAGGGTATTATCAAATTTCATTGATGACTAGTTGAGTCTCTCTGATATTTTTTCCTTAATCTCCAAATCCCCTTACAGCTTTCTCCTTTCATTTATATTGGTGTAATGACTGATGTCTTGCTGTGGATTTGGCAGAAGTTGGCATCAGAATATTTGCAGCTTTTCATTATATCACTTGCCAGTGAAAGAACACATAACTGAGATTCCTAGTGACTGTGACACCAATATGACAAGGTATGTATTATGACATCACATTGCAAACACTATATCCTTTTATACTTGTATTGCAATAATGCACTCAAGTTCATAAAAGGTTTATGATTTACATTGGGGTGCCCTGGTGAATATGCACTCACACGTGTTGATTTATTTATCTATCATTGCATGATTGCAAATTTTAAGCCCACGGTTTTAAATACAGTGGAGCCCAAATATAAATATTATATACATACAAAAATCAGAAAATATTTCTTGGTATTATTTCTTCACTACTAGAACATTTCATTATAAGAGAATACAATATCCAGTGTATTCTGGTTGTTATGTAAGGTCACCATTAGACAGAGTCCTAAATTGGCATGATAAATTTTGCAGATTAATATCAGTTTTTTGTGTTTGTGCATGTGTGTGTGTGTGTGTGTGTGCATTATAACTACTTATTGTCCCACATCATGGTCATTGCCAGCTAATTTGACAAGAAGAGTAATTCACTGAAAATTGATGTTCTTTTCAAATTATTCCCTTGGTAAGCAACTGTGGGAAGAAATATCCATTTGGTTCAGTTCCAAGCTGGGAGAAAGACCCTGGAAACATGGAAGGTGATTGGAAAGATGGTTCCATGATGAAGCTTCCTCTCTAGATGACCTACAAGGTCCCTTCCAACTTTGATATTCTATATTCAATGGAACAGAAGTTGCCTTCAGAAGTCGTGGGAGCTTCATCCCTGGAAGCGTTCGAGAAGAGACTGGACTGCCATCTGTCAAAAATGGTTCAGAGTTTGCTTGGTTGGGGTTTGGACTAGATGACCTACAAGGTCCCTCCCAACTGTTAATCTGTAATCTGAAAGGCTAAATCTGAACTTGTGGGGCCCTTTTTTTGGGCTAGTACAAAGGGCAGGAAATAAAATTTAGCATGAGAAACCTTCTTGGCCAATGCACAGTAAGACTTTCTGCTTTGGGAACAGCGGCACATTTTGTCCTGCAGGCAGAAGAGCCCCAGGTGAAGTGATCCACTATATTACTGCTCTACACTGATGGGATAGAGATGTTCTGTTTCCTGGGCATTAAAGTATTCACTGCTGGAGAGAAAGAGAAGGAGCAGGGGAGACATGATAGCAGCCTTCCCAGGGGTGGGATGCTACTCTTTCTGCCCGGTTCTAAAGAACTTGTAGGTCTAAAGAGCAGCAGACACCAAATTGGTTCTGTGCTTGCTGCTTAGCCCACCCACCCTCACAGGCTCTTACCTGTCCTTTATTTTCTTCTTTTTCAATGTCAGCTGTTTTGCACGGCACAGCTGAGGTTGAAAAAGCAGGAAAAAAGAGGCTTTTCAAACGCTGTGCACCTGCGTGCAGTGCTTGTCGGCTGTCTGGGTGGCACAGTTTAAGGTTTTTTTACATATGCACGCAGCAAAATGTAGTCACCGAACCGGTAGTAACACTAGTTGAATCCCACTCTGGAGTCTTCCAATATTTGAGGGCTGCCCCAGAGAGGAGGGGGTCAAGCTATTTTCGAAAGCACCCGAAGGCCAGACAAGGAATAATGGATGGAAACTGAACAAGGAGAAATTCATCCTGGAAATAAGGAGGAATTTTCTGACAGTAAGAACAATCAACCAATGGAACAGAAGTTGCCTTTGGAAGTTGTGGGAGCTTCATTACTGGAGGCTTTCAATAAGAGACTGGACTGCCATTTGTCAGAAATGGTGGAGGGTTTCCTGCTTGGGCGGGAAAGATTGGACTAGATGAACTACAAGGTCCCTTCCAATTCTAATATTCTATATTCTTCTTTATAACAGTTATAAATGCATTTATATTTTATCCACTTGTAAAGTTATAGAGTGGCTTCATTCTTTCCATATTATAACTTTTCTAATAATCAAACCAATAAATCACAAGTTCATTTTTTTTCTGTTTTCAGCAAAAATCCACAAAGAATTTCCGGCACTTAAAAATATAGTTGTTACCTTTTCTCTAATCAAACAAGGCAATTTTGTCATCTCTGCAAATTCTGTCATCTACACCAGCTATTCCTCTGTTCTGAGTATTTTAGAATCTTTCCATCCTTGTACATATAACAATCTTGCTTTGCTTACCATGCAACAACTACCATAGCAGCAGGAAAACAATCTGGGTTCAGCTAAATAGTAGTCCTTCAATTTTTTTTATAGATACATTGTGTGTAACTGAACGTAAACTTTTCTAGCTTTTTTACTAGTTCATTAAGCATTATAAAAGGATCCTTCATGTTTTCCACATTCCCAGCATATTTTTGCTGTTTAGTTTGATAAAGAAGAAATGACTTTTTATTTATGCATAAGGGAAAGGGGCAAAGGATTCTTATGTGGGGTGCAGGATTTACAAGAAGGGCAAATATGTGGGAGTTTCCTTTTTTCATAGCACAATCAATTGCCCAATCATTTGCTGTCTGCCTAGCTTCTAACACTTCAGTTAAATGCCAAGAGAAGATACCAGAAGCAATTATTCCCACAGAGTTCTTTCAAATCTTGAAACCTGTGGAGATTTGGTTGAAAAGAGGGATGAGGTAGAAACAATAGGACTTCAAGGTTTTTAAACATGTATAATCGGAAAACAACAGCACTTTCTGGCATTTTGCATGAAAGCTTAAAAATATAATCACAGTTAAAAAAGAAAAAACTTTCAGGAGCAGATCTGAATATAAATAGAAAAGGGTACAAAATTGCAAATCATTATCTCATGGGGAAGCTGTTTACAGGAGAACATATTTTTCCTACTGTTCCGTCCGGAAATAAGTTGCGCGAGACCGGGTTCCAACAATAAACTCTTTATTTAATTCAGTAAAGCAATGGTAACAGAACAACAGCCCAAGCTGCGGCAGACCTTTATATAGCGGCTAGCTCGCAGCTTGTGGCCAATGACACCACTTTAAGTGTTCCCGCCATCCGGTGGGCCAATCGGATTGTTTCTCTAATGGCCAATCCGAGAACGGCCTTTTCGATAACAGCCCCTCCCCATTGGTTCAGTCCCATACGTGGTGTCACGTAGTCCAACACAGGTAGGTGGGGCTTTTTTGAGTCTGGTTGAACGCTGGCAGCCAGTCCTAGATGGTTTGTGCGGTTGCGGTCGGGAATCGCTGTCTTCTGTTCCTTCTCGATGGACCTCTGGAAGGGTGAGTCAGACTTGGCCGCTTCCCGGCTGAGTCTTCGGCCGGTTGAGATGGTTTCTGCCGCTCCCTTCCTGTTTGTCTGGGTTGGTCGAGCTGGCTGGCATGTCTCCTTCCAGGAAGGCCCCGTTTCGCTCTCCTGCTCCCGGCTTCTCATTTGGGGGTTCATCTAACCATGAGGCTCTTTTTTGAATTGTTTGATAGTCTTTGTGTAGATGCTTTGTTTGTCTGTTATGGGAGGTTTCGTCTCTCCTGTTTTTAATTATTTTGTATTCGCCCACCGCTCTGGTTGCTTTTGGTCGGTTTTTTATTTTTGGGTGCTGGTGTAATTTGTGTGTTGAGGTGCGAGAACAAAGCTGGTTGATGTGTCGGCTTCCACCCCATCTTCGTCGTCAATGGAGTAGTCAGTAAGAATCATGGGCCGTGTGATCTGGGTGATCATGGCTTGGAAAAGCCATATAATGGGTCACAGTGAGGTTTTTTCGCATAGACAGGTTGCTTATTTTTAAAGCACAGTATTATGGTGGAGAAATCGAGGGGTTTATTCAGGTGGTAAGTGGAGGTGCAGTTTCTGTCGAGGTAGGGACCAATTTCCCTACCCATTGGAGTTTGGCTGGGCTTCTGTAGGATTGTGCTGCAGGGTATATGCTGTAGGGTTAGTAATCATTTAGTTTTTCTTGCAACGTCCCACTTTTGTCATGGATGTATCTATGCGCAGGGACCTCCTTAGTGTCGCGAAACCATACGATCTCAGACCTGCCATTGTGCACGCTTGGATGGGCAGAGCCGTTAAAGCCTGGTGCAGATGCCTTGGGCAGCTTAAATACTGTCGAAACGCTAATGTGGAAACTGAGGCCTTGTCCGACCAAAGACTCAGGCAATATGCATGGGAAAGTTTGTCTAGTTGTTTATGATCTGCCTTGGTAGCTTGTGGAGCCTGAGGGATGACCGTTTAACCAGTCATTACAGATAGGATTACTATTAAAAAAGATTGCTTTTATGTAGTCAGCAAGTCAATATGTAGTCTAGACCATGGACGCCCGGGAGTTTCCATTCCGTACTGTGCCTATGGGGGGTAGGCCCTCGATATTTTTGACAGTCCATGGCATGTTGCCCCGCAACGTTCAATGTCCTTGTCCGCCTGGGCACCAGACGCGTAACTCTGGCCAGGGCTTTCATTTGACATGCCTGGGTGCCTGTGCAACGTGACAAAACATCTTCCTGGAGTCTGTTTGGTATCACCACCCTGTCACCTCACAAAATAGCCCTTTTCGATAGACGTTCAGTTGTAGATGCGAAATGGCTTTAAAAGTCTCAGTTTTGTTCTCTCCGGCCAGCCTTACCTACCCAATTCAGGATGCGAGCTGTCAAAGGGTCTTTTGCGGTGGCTCTTCCCGACGTCACTGCGGTGCAGCAGGTTTGGCAGGTCTCGAGTTGAAGTGTGGAGAAGTTGGGAGCTGGGTCCTCTTCTGTGATGGGCGCGGGGAACGGCTCAGGGCGTCGAATGGGTGATGGTCTTTCTGGGGGTGAAATCAGCGTGTAGGTGTAGGCAGCGAGGAATTCGACCACCTCGTCATTCTAGGTGAGAATGTTTGGGTTTGGTTTGTTCCCTGCTAGGAATTCTCACAGGGCTTTGTGATCAGTGATGATCGAAAAAGTTCTGCTGTAAAGGTAAGTCATGGAATCTTTTTGACTCCGGCGATGATTGCGAGGGCTTCGGTTGAGTGTGCTGTAATTGCATTCTGACTTGGAAAGTGTCTTTTGAATAAAAGCGACCGGTGCCTCTCGTGCATCTGATACGTTGTGGCTCAGGATGGCACTGATTCAAAAGGTGATGCATCACAGGGGACCATCAAAGGCAGGTATTGCCTATACTGGATTAAAACGGTGTTAGATGTTAATAGGTCTTTGATACCCCGAAATGCTGCTTGTTCCCGGTGGCCCATTTCAGGTAGTTTTTTCTGTCTAATAACTGATGTAAAGGTTCTGCTATGGTTGCCTTATGGGGCAGGAGCACACTGTGGAAATTTAATGAGACTAGGAATGCTTTGAAGGTCAGTTTTTGTTCCTAGGTTCTAGGCGGTTTTTGACTGCCTTTATCTTTTTTTTCAAGTGGGATGTATTCCTTGTTCATCTATTAGGTAGCCCAGAACCTTGACCTGGTTTGTGGTAGATCACACTTCTCTCCACTTTAACCGTAAGGCCTGCGTCTCTAAATCTTCTTAAAACTTCCCTTAATCTGCTCTCTAGTTGGTTGGCGTTTTTTGCTGACACCAGAACGTCGTCAAAATAAGGGACGACTCCTTGATTCCACTTAACAGATGCTCCATAAGGCTTTGGAACATGCCTGGGGCGATGCTAACGCCAAACTGGAGATGGTTACACTTGAATGCCTCTCTATGTGTTACAATAGTCTGTGCCTCTGTGGTAGTGGGGTCAACAGTAGATGTTGGTATGCCTGTGTGAGATCAAGCTTCGCAAAAATTTTTCCTCCCCTAGGGAGTGCAATAAGTGTTGCACTAACTGGTACTGGAGTATGCGCTTTGTTGGAGCGCATGATTTAGGGTTGCCTATAGTCTCTGCAGATGCGCACTGACGCATCTGGTTTTGACAGGGGTCACGATGGTGTTTTTTCCACCGGGCATGGTCGATTGGCTCCAACACCCTTGTGCTATTAATTTGTTTAATTGTTCATTCAATTTTTGGTTGGCAAACGGGACGCATCTGGCTTTTTAACCGGATGGAGGCTATTTTCAGGTCTAGGCTAAATGAAATTGGGGTCCCTTATACTATGCTTAGGGTCCATCGAAAACATCTTGGAATTCTTGTAGCAGGCTCTCCTCCAGTTGGCTGCAACAATGTGGTTTATCCCGGTCATCCCAATTCCAGGGGTGCGAAACTATTAGATCCCCAGCAGGCTAGGGCGATCACAGTCGATGATGGTCAGAGGCAAGATTTCGGCATGATTTTTAAATTCGATGAGAAAATGTCCAAGGTCCACTACGGGATTCGATTTCCCTGGTAGTCTTTTTAAAATCAGGTCTTGGTTTTTGTAGTTCTTTTTGTTTAATGTCTGGTAATCAGGCCACCAGATGGTATTCAGGATACCTAGGTAGAAAAGACCAGAGTCGACTTCCATCTCAACAGGGCTTTCCTTTGATGTTCACCTCTATCGCGGACCTTTTTTCCCGTTTTTTCTGCCCTGGCATTTCCGATGGTTACCATCTGGTGCATTTCTTCTCTGTCACTTGTTCTTTTGCTTCGTCCATCTGCTTCTGGCTTGTCTCTCATCATGTCTGGGGGGGGGGGGATGCTGCGCGTGCTTGTAGGAACTATAGCTCTTTTTGTTTCAGCAGACCCTTTCGATATGCCCCGTTTGTTACAAGCCCTAAGCTTGCATCTAGGAACCTGCATTCAACTTGCGGGTGGTTGCCCTGCATCCCGCACACTGAAACTCCGCGCCTGTTCTTCTTCTTTTCCGCCATTTCTTCTCTGAATGAAGTCTATGGACATCTTCATTTTCGTCATCGGTGTCGCTCGGGATTCGAGATTTTTCATAGTGGGAGGTTGCTGTGGTTGTTTCTTGGCTTCCCTCTGCCTTCTTTCTCTGGCTGTTTGGCAGAATCTGGAATTGCATTCATTTGGCCACATGGTGGCTGTGGATTTCTTTTTGCTGCTTTGACGGCGGTTGCTTCTGCATAGCCTGCGCCACGTTATGTTTGGTCTATTCAGCAGCTTACTCTTGAAGTGGTAGTGTCCTTCAACTGAGGACCACGCAGTCCCTCATGGCCTCGTCCCATGTTCTGGAACTCGCAGGCTCCTCCGATGTGTCTCAGGACTGCTACAAAAATCTCTGACGGTTTTCCACCTTCTTTCTGGTCTCTCTTGAAGAACTTGTGTCTCTTTATCAAGTTGGAGACCACGGGTGTGTAATGTCTGCCTGAGGCATTCTGTTCAGTCTCAGACCAAGTCATCTGTTTGACATCCTTTGGTTTAGCCGTGGCCTTTGCCATTTTAAAGACGGCTGGTCCGCAGTGTGTACGGAAGACAGCCTTCTTCTTTGATCAGATATTTCCAGCAGTTCATTGCTTTCCAAAAACAAAAAGAAAATGATTCGATATACGACTCCAATCCTCTCATCAGGATTTGATGGTGCAGGTGCGGCATTGTTACCGCATCTCTCTTGCTCGGTTCAGATCGCCACATGCTTGGTCTCACTATTCTATGACGATCCCACCTTCGTTCACAGTGTTCCGTCCGGAAATAAAGTGCGTGAGACCGGGTTCCAACAACAAACTCTTTATTTAATTCAGTAAAGCAATGGTAACGGAACAACAGCCCAAGCCACGGCAGCCCTTTATATAGTGGCTTCCTCGCGGCTTGTGGCCAATGACACCACTTTAAATGTTCCCACCATCCAGCGGGCCAATCGGATTGGTTCTCTAATGGGCAATCCGAGAACGGCCTTTTTGGCCAATCAGAATAGGGAACTTGGAGCCTACCAAGTTCCATACATAACACCTACAATATTATCTGCATATTTTGTGATCATGGCTAGCAGTGATGAAAACTAAGAGTGGAGAAGAAGAGAAATACAGAATGAGTTGGTGGTATGCAGATATTTTTTTTCTCTGTTTTAATAAGTTAGGTTGAATCCAAGGATGTCCACAATGAATTGTATTCTCCGCTAATAAAAAGATATTTTACACCATAAGGAGGAAAATATATCATAAAATATCTTCTGCTTAAAACCTATTTGTATAAACTATTGGGGACATACAACATATTCATGAGTGCCAACTGATGAATATGTGCAAAATCAGCCTAGCAGTGGATATTTCAAGGGACCCATCAATCTCATAAATAAAGCAATTTAAAGAGTAGCTTCCTAGAAAACATGTTCAGATAACCTGTATTCAATAACCAGGCAATTTACAGTTGCATCAGCTAGTTTCAGTCATCCTGTCTGAAAACAAAAATAAACTTTATTCTTTATCTGTGTTTGCATCCAAAGGTATACAAAAGTGTGTTTGTTCATCTAATTTTACAGAAAATATTTCATCCCTAAACATTTTTCTAGCTGACCTATTTCAAATAACTTGCATGTAATGTGTATGACCAAATGTGTGTATGAGAGAGAGAGTGAGATCTGAACTTAATGTTCAAAGAAAGGTGCCTCGGGCCCTGAAGTAATGCTGGAACTGTAATGGATATGAGAAAATGCTTTATTTCTTTGCCAAGAGATTGTTGGCAACTGGCTTGATGCTGTTAAGCCTATTAAGGTTATTTTTAATTAGCACATATATGGGGGCAGAAGTATAAACTGAGACTTAATTCTGATTAAGTCACTTATTAATTAAACTCCAGTGATCTCAGATATACTGATAAAACAAGCAGAAACAGTCCAGTAATGCCAGGAAATGTGAGGACAACATAGTCTATGCATTAAGAAACTGAAACGACAGGCAGAGTCAGAGGTTTTCAAGGTCCAAAAGTACATCCATGAGTCTGTCAGAGTTGCCAGGCATATCTATAGCAGGAAATAGGGCAGCAGCTGCCTTCCCAGACAAGCTGTCTCAATGGAACACAACAGGATCCTACCCCTTCACTGGTTCTGGCACTATTTATGATTTTAGGCCAAGTGATGTTTTTGAGGGATATCCCAGTCTTGTCCATCAAATTGTTTTCTTCATGGTGCAGAATGGAGGAGAGGTCATTGGCGTACTACTTCCTGTCTCTATTCTGCAGCTCTTATTTACACAAGAAAGTTAAAGCTGGAACAACCAAAGGCCACTGTCTTTGGGACTGTCCATGTTTCCACTGGCTCTGGAAATTCTCTGCCTCTTGAAAAAAAGAGATTGTCAATCCTTGCCTGTTTTTCATCTCACTCTGCTTCTGTCTTTTTACCCCATTTTGCCTATTTAATAAAAAATTAAGCTCTATTTTTGCTATCTGAACTGAATGGCATGCATATACAGTATATTTGTTCTGATCTGGATATAGAAATTAAACGACAATGTACTGAATACATACCAAACTAAAAATTGCCCACAGTAATTTTCCAACAATGTTAAGAATTTTTCTAATAACTGTTAAGGATATGCTTTAATGTTATTTGTAATGGAAGGAATGTGATGATAAGAACTATTTCTTTGCCAAGAAAATATTTTTGAACCCCTAAGCCTATTTAGAAATTATAAGTATTTTTTTCAAATCCTTTGGAACAGTTAGTAACTTGAAAAAATCAGACAACTAATATTCAAAACTATACTATAAAACTTAAAAGTGAACTTAAGTAGGAAATGAAAACCCATGCACACCTAGAAAAAGAAAACAACCTGAGCTTCTAAATATTATTCTGTGTTTCTGTATTCATAAAGGTTGATGATAGGTTAGGTATGTTTAATCAATGTACACGGAACTAATTAAAGTGGGGTTTTTCCCACAGGTCTGCAATCCAGTAGAGACTGCTGTGAGGAAAATAAAATAAGATTTCCTCTGCTATGAGGAAAATAAAATACTTCTCTGGCAGTAACATTGTTAACTACAGTTTGACTGCAATTCCAATGCCTCCTAGATAAGTAGGACTCAGATATCAGAAGGGGAATTTCAAGGGGAACCTTCTTTTCTGCAACTGTTGATGGTTGATTCTTTTAATGTTGAAAATTCAACATTGATTCAAATTATAAAAAGAGAAATAGCCACTCTCTTCCAGGCTGGAAAGTTTCTATCCTCTTAAATTTCTGACTGGAGCAAAGAAATAATTTTGCAATTACATTGTTAATAGTTAACTAGAGTCACAGGTTCTCTCTCCTTCTCCCTCTCCCTCTTTCAATCTCTCCCCCATTCCACATCAGCTCAAAAAGGATGCAACTGATTATCCAAGGCCATTTTCCCTCCATGTTCAGTTTTTGGAATGAAATTATTTTGTTTCTGAAGTCTTAAAAGTAAGAATAATAATTTTAAAATGGGAAGAACGAACATGGGATGAAAATGACATTTAATTGTATTTGTAGCATATTAAACAAAATGATCCAAATTGGCTGGCATCTTTGTTAGGACTGTTGGAAGGAAAATCCAGGTCCAGTTCCAAGCTAGGAGAAAGATACTGGAGACAAAATGGAGGCTGGAGGCTGATTGGAAAGAAAGGTTTTCTTTATAGATGAAGCATGTAATTCTGGGTAGCTGACAAAAGGAAGTTGAGATTGGGTGGGTTTTATACCTTCTTTGGGCTTTGTATTTGAGCTTCCTGTTCCTGTGCAAGAACTTGTCCTTTTAGATTCTATTGGCTGTTGTCAGATTCCTATGAGGTCATGGCTGGGTCTATTGGCAAAAGGGGAAATGCAAATCCTAGGTGCTTGTTTGAGCTAATTTTGTCAACCTTTTGTTGTTGCTTATCTGGGTTTCTGTTTTGAACCTTTCTGAATGGATTACCAAATCTGCATTTCTAAAAGCTGGCCTCCTCAGTTTCTGCTTGGGGCAGGGAAACTGGGGCTGGTTGCTGCCTCCCTTAAGATTTTTTTATTTCTCCTTTAGGAGAAATATTTTATCCTACCTTTTTAATATTTCCCAAAATATTTTATTTTTCTATGTAGCATATGGGATGGGCTTCCTACAATCCCCGTTTTTGCCATAATAAGTATGTGTGATACACCCTTTTACTGGCAAAAGATTAAGAAGTGATCAAATGAGTGATACACCCTTTTGCTGTGTGATACACCCTTTTACTGGCAAAAGTAATAAGTGATTATGCAAAGGGGGAAAGCATTGATAGAGGCATCAGAAAAGTATCCCTTTGGTGGCTCCCAAGAGGACATCTTTCAACCCATGAAGGTCTAGCAGCCAAGGCAAAAGTTTATCGAAATAAATTTACAGTATCCAATTTTCTATCTCAATTATTTTCAGATGTTTGATGTCACTTTCTGTGAGCTTCCAGTCAGGTTTGAAGAGAGCACAAGGCCCAAAATTCTTCACAGCCATGGTTTTGCTTTAAGAAATAACTACTGGCTTCCCATTGCCATGGGTTGCTTCTTGAACCTGCCTTAGCTCTTAGTTTAGTGCATCCAGGGCTTGTGAGGCCAATGTGCAATCCAGACTATTAATATTTTGAAATTGTGCATAATGAGCTCTGGGACTTTTATTAATGAGACCACCAGTACAACATATTCAGCCTTACTGGGCAACTGGGCAGCATCATTTGTGAGTCACAGTCCTACAGGATTTATAGAAAATGTCACATGTGGCACAAGTTTTGCAAAGTTGCTGGTAGTTGAAATACCCAGAAATAAGATTTTTTAATTGCACAAGATTCTAAATGAATATTGTCTGGAAGGACATTCTATCAAATCACATGAATACCTATGTGGGAACAAGCTTGGGGCTCCAACAGAGCGGTATCACATGGTGCATGTGTGTGGGTGTGGGTGTTTGATAGATTAACAACAGATCCCACCCCTCCCCTTCTCATCATTCTCTCCCCCTCCCCATTATTTTAACTAGGTTGATTCTTTTTGTAGAATTGTGTTTATACTGTATTATTGGATTTTATAAAGTTTATCTTTTAAAGAAAGAAAGAAAGAAAGAAAGAAAGAAAGAAAGAAAGAAAGAAAGAAAAAGAAAGAAAGAAAGAAAGAAAGAAAGAAAGAAAGAAAGAAAGAAAGAAAGAAAGAAAGATGAGATGAGAGATTATAAAAATGTTACTGAGTCATTCAAAGACACAAGAACAAATTAAAATGGTGTCTGGCAAGGATTTGCTTAGAAAAAACTTGTTTCCTTTGAATATGTGGTTTAAGCATATGTCTGGTGATACAAAAACATGTCAAGGAATAAACATAGAGCATAGAATAATATAATTGGAAGGGGCCTTGAAGGTCTTCTAGTCCAACCCCCTGCAGAAGTAGGAGACCCTGTATCATTTCAGACAAATGGTTGTCCAGACTCTTTTTCAAAGCCTCCAGTAATGGAGCACCCATTGAAGGCAAATTATTCCATTGCTTGATTGCTCTACCCATTAGGAATTTTCTCCTTCATTCCAGGTTGCTTCTCTTCTTGGTTAGTTTCCATCCAATGAATTCCATCCATACTATTAAAACCTCATTATTCTGACCTTTAGTTGATTGAAACTGTACAGCATAAGACAACCATACAGAATGTGCCCCACAACCCATCACCCTTGAAGGAATAAAATTTGGGGAAGTCATCCCTTGCTATCTCCTTGCACCCAGCAGCAGCTGCTTACAAGGGAGGGAGGGAGGGAGGGAGGGAGGGAGGGAGGACTTCCAAAACTCCCTGCAAGATTTCCACATGGAAACTCAACAGAGAAGCTGGCAGGAAGTCATAAGTTACTCATGTTTCTACTTTTTTGCTCATTTTGTTTCTCTGTTTAAGTAAACACATTTTTCGGAAATGATGTCCCAAAGATTATGGGTTGTCTAGTATAAATCTAACATTTGATTATTTATCAAGAAAGGCTTAGTGAATCAAGAAAGGATATATGGGCATCAAGTACTTTATGATGAGAGATTCTGAATATAGGACAAACAATATGGTATTATCAAGGGAGAAATAGACATAAAAGATATGAAAAAAATAGATTAAAAAGAAGAAAGAATACAGAAGACTCACATGCAAACTGCATGGAAGCTGCATGGAGCAGCATGAAAAGTGTTAATGTTACGCAGGGGACTAAATGCATAGTGAATGGCTCAACCCAATGTAGCAGCTAAGACAAGAATATGATTTCTGTCATTAGTCATTAAAGTTATTATTTATGTATTTGTTTATTTATTTATTTATCTGTTTATTTATTTGCCACCTTTATATCTAATACTCCAGACATAATATTCAGCAGGTTCTGACTAGTTCTGGAGAACCAGTAGTGGAAAATTTTAGTAGTTCAGGTAACTGGCAAATAGCATCTCTGACTGGCCTCGCCCCCATCTATTTTCTGCCTCCCGAATCCCAGTTGATCGACTGGATCTTTTTTTGTTGCCCTGCATAGGAGAACGGAGCTGGAAAGCAGGTTAGTGGGGTGGGGAAGGAATGGGATTTTGCAGTAACCTTCCCCCAGGAGTAGGGAGGGAATGGAGATTTTGCAGTATCTTTCCCCTGCCATGCCTATCAAGCCACAACCACCAAGCCATGCCCACAGAACCAGTGGTAAAGTTTTTTGAACCCTACCAGTGTAATACTCCTTCCTTCTTATTTTCCTACAACAACCATCCTGTAAGGTGAATTGGGCTGAGTGAGAGTGACTGGTCCAAAGTCACCCAGCCCATTTTTTATGGCTAAAATGGCCATAGAACTCATGGTTTCCTGGTTATTAAGCCAGCACCTTAATTACTACATCTTAGGAAATACCAAAGGAATGCTTGTATGGATATTCGAGGCATGCTGGTTGAAGAAAGGGTTCTAGCCTTGTATTGAAAGGATAAAAACAGATATCTTTTCTAAGCTGGTTAAATGACCTGATTACATTTTTTCCTTATATATTCACTCTAGCAAATAAAAAACAGAATGATTTAGGCAATCAAGAGATTTTAAAATAAAGTTTAGATCACTTTGGATTTATACCTCTGCATTCATTCTATGTTGAAAGTAGTTCACCATTCTTTATGAGACAATTTTGTCTGACAAGTATATCAGAAGACTAAAGTTCTTCTCTTTTTCTCTTTTCCTGTTATAAAAAGAGAAGAGACAGAATTTGCTAATTTAAATTATGAACCATTTTGGCTTAAAAAGTACACAATAGAAAAAGAGGATGCAAAAAAAGAATGTCACTTGCAATCATCGGCTAAAACTGAACATTTGGATCGAACAAAATAAATACAGGCAAGTTAATGAGCACTTAGCCAAACATTATTTTTATCAAGCTTTTTCAGTCAGTTTTTAATTAATAGTAAAACAGCTTGTGATTTCAGATTACACTTTATGTAATGCAACCTAATATGAATATTTCAAGTTGCGAAAGATCGTTGCAGGGCTAAGTTCCTCAAGTTATTTTTTCATGAGATGCACCCAAATTAAGGGGTTGTGTGATGAACACAGGTTCGAAATGCAAAAGGCCTTTATGTTTTCATTTATTTGCAAAAATGAAATCATGTTAAAAATCAATCTCACATATAAAAGATTCTTTGTTTTCCTTTGTTGCACAAAATGCCAAAGCAATTCAGTCATCTTCCAAAAACAGGAGACTAGTTTAAAAATCAATCACATCATAGAAAATCAATCACATCATTAAATATTTTGTAAATTTGTTGTAGTCTATAGCTAAACTGTCAACCAGTAAGGAAGAATTTCAGTTTTTTAAATCATGATATTAACTTTCAAGCTGTCTCTATTTATTACACAGGAATGGATTCCCTATTTGAGTAGCTACATATGTATATGTATCTAAAGCCTGTTTCCTCCAGGAAGAAAAAAAATCCTGTATTTCTTTTGTGCGTGTATGTGTCTGTGTGCAAGGCTAGTTTCCTGTTTTAAATCATTTCTATCCACTGTAATTGAGAAAACAAAAGTTCACCAAAATAATAAAAGAAGAATCTGAAAAATATATAACTATATCATCAGAAAATCTATCTGCCTAATTTCTTGAATCAGAAATGTCAGAATAATCTGTCACATATATCTTTTAAAATGAAATATAGTGTGGCTGCCAAGTGAAATCTTGTAATATAATTGCACTCATAATTCTCAGAATCCATTAATATTTCACAGCTCAAAATTGCATTTAATGTCCATTATTGAAATAGGTTATATGGAAAAATGCAGGCATTTGGAACATTTTAAACAAAATGCATCCATCATATAATATGTGTGCATGATTCACAAAGAAGCTCAGTCTAGATAGTAAAACTGTACAAAAATAAATGCAAATTCTCTTATTGTAATGATAACTCAAGGAAATTACATGGAATATAATAATAGGAAACAGGTATTAAATCTACATAATACTTAACAAGGACTGGTATTGTATAAACTACACAATTCTGTTCTGGATCTAAGATGTAATATTTGTCATGCTTTGAATGTCATCATATATGAGACATTCATAAATATATGAATGTCATCATATATTAATCATCTGATATGATGATTACATATCAGATTTTATATTTAACCATTTTGCTTTGGACAGTTTCTGGATTTGTATTTGGTGCTCTTGGTGTTATTGTTGGATTTCTATTTATATCACTCTTTTAGTAATTAATTATTTGCCTTGGCCTGAAGGGGAAATTTTTTCCATCAACAGACTGATTCATTAAAATTACTTGGAAGGTTGCTAATTTTTGCCCAATTGTGATTGCATTAAGAAATGAGCTAGCTTTAAGTCTCAGGATGTTTTATTAATTACTACTACCCAAAAGCCTGTTATTTCATTTCATTAATCCTTTGGTTTGTTTAATATGTTAAGTCCCTATCGTCTAACTTTATACAATACTTCAGTCTTCGACTGCAATTAAATAAATAATTATAATAATATTGTCAAAATTACAGATCTGAATACCAGATGAGTGAAGACAAATTATTATATCCCAAATAATAAATGCATTTATTCTCTCTTAGAAAATTAACTTTTACCTGCAGAATCAACTTTCTTACCATAGTCCTTTACCTAGCACAATAAGGCAATTTGCAGCAATTGTATATGTTAAATATTACTTCCCCAGAATGTCATTCCATTTCTGAGCCTTCAAAAGGAGAGGTAGAATCAACTCAAACCAAATGCATATTATTAGTTTTGTCTTCAGTTACTTTTGTCAAAACTTTTCTGGAAATCTAAAGGTTCCCTATCTGTATTTAATACATATTATCAGAGTTTCCAATTTTTCACTCTGATTTAGTAAATTAAATTTCACTCAAAATATTTCAAAGAAGATAATTTTAAGATACAATCACTTCTATGGTCTAATAATTAATTCAATGCACCAGGAATAGATGGGTTACCAACAGAAATAATTCAAGCAGAATCAGATGGCTACATAGGCTCTTTAATGCAGCATGAACACAATTAAGTGCACATATTGATTGGCAACAAGCAATAATAGTATCACTATGAAAAAAACAAAGGGCTCAAACAAGAATGCACACAGTGTTGAAGTTTCTCATTCTTGAGCCATGTAGAGAAAATATATGTCAGTATAATAGTAATGAGATTAAGACCAATTATAGAACTACAGAAGAGCAGATGGGAATTAGAAGAAATAGAAGCTGCACAGGTACAATTTTTAGGCTTAAACAACTAAGAAAAGAATATGGAATATAATACAAATCTAGTTGTTGTACTTTTAGATCAAGAAAAGCATTTAATAGAGTTGATAGGAAATTGTTATGGCAAATATTGACCCAGTATGGAGTATTTGAACATCTTATTAGACTATGCAAAAGCTTATATACTGAGAGCAGAAATGTAGGAAACCAAAGAATATCGGGAGCATTCATAGCAATATTTAGAGTAAAACAGGATGTGTACTATCACCACCAC
This sequence comes from Laticauda laticaudata, assembly GCA_004320025.1. Lineage (NCBI taxonomy): Eukaryota > Metazoa > Chordata > Lepidosauria > Squamata > Elapidae > Laticauda > Laticauda laticaudata. Next base: position 3,152 of record BHFT01018104.1, on the reverse strand, counting down.
AATTGTTTTTCATTTATATTGATAGCGTAGGCAAAAAAACCAAACCCAAGAAAGGAAATAATCTCAACTAATTACTCTTTGCAGATGATCAGACATTGATAACAAATACAGCTGAGAAACCGCAGCAACATCTTATGGCCATAAACCAACAATGCAAGACAAATAATATGAGAATCAGCAAAGAGAAAATAAAAGTAATGGCAATTGGAAGAAAAAAAGCATACCCTAAACATAGCATTAGAAGCAGTGATGGGATTCAATTTTTTTTACTACCAGTTCTGTGGGTGTGGCTTGGTGGGCATGGCAAGGAAAGGATACTGTAAAATCTCCAATCAGAGGTGGTATTTACCAGTTCTCTGAACTACTCAAAACTTCTGCTACCGGTTCTCCAGAACTGGTCAGAACCTGCTAAATACCACCTCTGATTAGAAGGAACAAGCATAAACCAGTTATTAAAATTCAAGTACATAGGAACAACATTCACTGAAAATTATAAAATGGACAAAGAGATTAACATACAATGAAGTAAGGAAAACCAAGTTTTAGAATAGCTTGTTCCATGCCTACAATATAAGACAGCACCAATCAGCACAAAGAAGCATCTTATCCAAAGTATATTCATCCCCATGCAAACATGGACACTTATAGCAAAGCATAAAGAAAATTAATTATCATGGAAATGAGATGTTTGAAGAAAGCTGTTAGAGTGTTCAGGAAAGATAAATTCAGAAATAAGAACATAGGAGAAAAAATGGGCACAGAACCAATCTTAAACTACATTAAAAAAAACCCAGAAAATAAAGTTTTTGCCCAAATGGAAAGGGTTGTGGGATTCCATACCATACAAAGCACATACAAAAGAGGAGAAGGTAAAAGAACATGAGGCATCCAGAAGAAGATGGAGAGAGAACATCAAAAGCAAACTGCCACAACATCAATTAACAATGGTTGAGTTTGCCAGAAGAGCAAAAACCAGAATTTTGTATTTCCCTTGACATCCAAAGTGGTAAAAAAGGAAGTTAAGAAGAAGAGTTAATACAGTTTTGGAATATAACTGAAATAATCACTAGGCCTATATATGGATGTTTTGCATAAAGCACATATTTTTATTTTCTTCAGGCAATTTGGCCAGTTAGGTTTTGTCCTATTTTTTATAACAATTGTCTTGATACAATTAATTACAACATATACTATTTTAATGTAACCCTTAAGACATAATCATTTTTATGCTATTTTGCTAAATATTCTAAATTAGAGTATTTTTTTTCAGAGCTCAGTAGTGAGTAATACAGATAAAGTGTAGCCACTGTAGAGCAGTGCAGATTCTTTGGCAGATCAGAAATTTAATCTTAAAAAATGAAATAATAAATAATTTAGTAATTATGTAATTATTTAAAAAGTAATGCAAGTATAAAAAATAATAATGTAAACGTGCAAATGCTGTTTGTTGATTTCAGTTTGGCATTCAACACAATCATTCCTCAGCATAATTGACAGGCCCCAGTTTGTGCGAGTTGGAAGAAAAGTTTCGAATTCCATCTCCTTGAGTACAGGTTCCCTACAGGGCTGTGTTTTGTGCCCATTACTGTTCACCTTAATAACCCATGACTGCTGTGCTTAGTCTGCGACGAATCATATTGTGAAGCATGCAGATGACATGGCAGTGGGTGAGTCTTATCCAGGATGACAGTGAAGATGCTTATAGGGAGAAGGTGAAGGCTTTGGTGGACTAGTGCAATAAAAATAACTTGGTTTTGAATATTAACAAAACAAAGGAGATCATTGTTGGTTTTAGAAAGAACTGGCATAGTCATAATCCACTTTGAATCAAGGCTGCAACTGTGGAGATGGTCAATAGTATTAAGTATCTGGGGGTACAGATAACTTGCAATCTGACTTTGTCTCTTCATATGTTATCTTTAGTGAAGCATGCAAACCAGTGTTTGCATTCCTTACATTGGATGAGGAGAGCACATTTTTCTTCTTTTTTTCCTGGCCACAATTGAGAGCATTTTAACAAATTGTATCACTATTTGGCAGCAATGCCTCAGATAGAAGGCCCATACAGAGATTGGTAAGAAGATTATAGGATGCTCACTTCCCATTATTCAGGATATGGCTTATACTTAGAGCTTGAAGCATTATTAGAGACCCCAGTGTTTCTGTTGCTCCCCTCTGGGAGGAGGTTTCAAAGTATTTATAGTAGGATTACTAGATTCTGTAAAAACATTGTTCCTTATGCCATTTGTCTTGTAAATTTGCAGGATTCTATTTCGCCCGCCATATATACATATACATTTGAACTAGATTGTGATGTTTCTCTGTGCATATGTGTGTGTGTGTGTGTGTGTGTGTGTGTGTGTATAAATGCATAATGGTTATTTTTTGAGAGCTGAATNATGTTTCTCTGTGCATATGTGTGTGTGTGTGTGTGTGTGTGTGTGTGTGTATAAATGCATAATGGTTATTTTTTGAGAGCTGAATGCAATGAAATTTCATTTTAATATATGCAGATTAGTTTATGTTTAAAGTGACTAAAGTTTCTATGCTATTGTAGTTTTCTTTTAAAATTATATTCTGTTATTTGTTCAGGCAAATGCAATCTATGAGGTTACAACATATTAAGAAATGTTGGCTATAACAAGCCTTTCTCCTAGCTGTCATGTAGAATGAATATCACTAGTTCTATCATGGGCTCTAAACTTATTATGGCTAAAATTCACTTGTTTCCCATTTCTGTTTTTAAAATGTATGAAATTTCACACCCCAAATCAGTACTTTCAGAAATTATGTTTGATGTAAGCCATGAAATCCATGAGGGCTTAAAACAAACACATCACCATAACAAATGTATAAGGGCTCAGCCTCAGAAATTCATTGTGAAAAAGGAAACGATGCTTTAAAATCACTGCTGATCAGGCAAGGCGTATATTGTTTCAATAGTTACATTACTCAATATATACTAACCATAACAGTAACTTGACAGAGTGGAATACATGGGCTCCTTCTGATTTTCATTTTCATTAAAAATGATCATGTGTTTATGTAACATAGGAGAAACTTTAAAACTAATTACCATATTTTTCGCTCCATAAGACGCTCCTGACCATAAGACACACCTAGGTTTAGAGAGGAAAACCGGGGGGGGGGGG
>BHFT01018102.1:0-21554 GCA_004320025.1 Laticauda laticaudata | reverse complement strand
CAATGGATGGAGCCACCCCTGAAATTTTGCTCGTCCGCTGTGTCCTTTATGCATACGTTTTGCATCCGTCAGCCAGTAGGATCTAGCCTTAAGGCACATAACCAAAATTGGCATTAATGAAGGCCTTTGTGGGAATCCTGATTTCATTGTTAGGGGTTGTTCCTTTTCCACTTCAAAGTAAATTGGAAGCAGATGTTACCAAACTAAACCATAGCATTTAAAAAAAAATATTATTTATATCCCTGTTAGGAGATACAATGTATCTTAAAGATGACTTTGGACCTTTAAATATTATTCTGCTGTGAGTTAATCTGGAGCAGTAGTCCAAAGGGTTCTGAGCTGACCTGCCAAAATAGCCTTAAGGAGCTTTAGATTATCAATTACTCTGGAATTCCTGTCAAGCAATCTTAACTGTATCTTTTAGGCAAAGCTGCAGTTAATAAACTTTAGGTTTCTTATATTTAATAAGAATAAAAAAAACCATAAGAATAATAAGATCATAGGATTGTAGAGTTGGAAGGGACTAAGGATCATCACCCCTCTGCAGCATTCAGGAAAAACTGCTTCTTTCATCATTGGGAGATGGCTGCACAGCTTCTTTTTAAAAGCTTATTGGTAGTGTTGTACGACTAAGAAGATGTCTGAAGGTTGAGCCATGATTCAGCCTTCAGACAACATTACCAGCATGATTTGAGAATCTTCATTTATTCTCAACTAAGAAGATTTTTCTTCTATTTATAAAATCCAGTGGCTAAAACTTATATGTTCACTTCTTCTGCACGTGGTTTCTGTGGCCATGGAAAATAGTTCTTGGTCATCTTTCTTGTAGCTTCTCTTTCTGTACCTGAAAATTGCCATTATGTGTGCCCAAAATCTTCTTTTCCTCAGACTGATCATTCTTACCTTTTTCAAATCTCTGAATCACCTTTGTTGCTAACTCTCTAAGCCCAAATTCTTGGAAATGTACAGTATTCCAGTTGTGGTTTCATCAGTGCCTAGTAGAGAGGAATAACAATTTCTTGTTTCTTTGATACAATTCTTCTTGTAATGCAGAGTACATTGCCCTTGTCTCTCACATGTTCATGCCGATTCAAGTTCTTTGACAATGACCATCCTCAAATCTTCAAGCAAACTCCACATCTTATATGTGTGCTCTATATTTTTCTCTAAATGTAATTACATTTCTTCCAGTTGAATGATGTCTTGTTCTCTATCCAGATTTACAGATTTCTTTCTGCCACCCTGTCTGTTGGCTGAACTTGCAGTGAAAACATGTGTTAATTGTGATAGTTCATCTTGTCTTCCTGAACTGGATGTTCTTCTGATTGAGTATAATGGCTATGGACAATGAAAATTGTGGCCTAACTTCTGGGTGACAGCAGGCTTAGGAAAGCTACTTTAGTCCTTTCTTTATGTTTTTTAGTAGGTAAATAACTCCTTGGGCATAATTCATGAGAAATTTTTTATTGTTTTTAAGTTATTCTTTGTATAATTTTTTTGAATATCTAGCCTTTAACTCCTAGAAGGTTTAAGGACTAAGGACAGTAATACATGCGATAAACCCACAAATGAAAAGCAAATAGATAAAATTATTGATCAGATCGATTAGATTAACTTTTCAATTGCTATGAAACAATAGCTTTCAAGGAAACAATATGATATATATTTAAAGAAACGGTTAAACAGATTTCATGGGGCAGGAAAGTTCTGTCCGATATTCTGATTAAAAGAGGAATAGATAAAAAGGGAATATACAAAGAAGCCTCTACAGCTGTTTTCAGTGGCAAGACAGGACCCTGCAGCATTAGGATTTAATTAAGGAGACCCTGAAAATAAATTTTGAAATTGTAGTCACTTGTCAGTAAATACTTTTTTTTTAACCATGATACTTTCTGCACATATGCTGATTGTTGATGATTTGAACTTCACTTTTTTTTAGCAAAAAATGGAGAAATTTAGAGTTTGAGCATTGACCTTAATAAATTCTGGAATGGGGTGGAGGTTGTTTATTTCATTTTTTTGTAGAGAAACTGAGTTGTTTGCATGCTATACTTCCCTTGCGAAATGACAAAACAAATACTAAATCCTGCATGTCATCTTCAACCTAATCAAGGACCTGTGTTAAATATTAACTGGTAGGACTTTATAAGCCTTTGCAGCACACATGGGAGTATAGTTTCAGAGTATAATCTATGTCACTCCATTTTAATTCATGAGCCTTTTTTTCCAAGAGAAGCAAAACATTTTAACTTTGACAAATTCTCTTCATGGATTAAATCTTCAGTACTTAATGCTTCAATATTATACCAAGAGGCTGGTACTATGCCTTTAGGATATTGGTTAATGCTATCCCATTTGTCAATAATTGCACAACAAAATGGATAATGTTGGCAAACAAGATTGCTGCTCATTACCAGTTTAACTGTTTGTGAATATCATGAGTCAATCTGGTAAATTTTTCATCTGGGATTTTTTCCCCCCTTTGTGCTTTCCCTCTGTACTTTACACTTTGAAAGGTATGGCTGTTAATTAATGTGTAGGTAGGCATGGTTTACCAGATATTCTTTGTTCTTTTATTAAAATTTTGTGATCTTCTCTGGCTGTACTTCAGTTTTGCATTTGAACCTGTCTTCCCTGGTTCCTGATTTCTCACACTTCAAAGAGCACATGACATTGAAGGACAGTTTTGCACAAGTAACTCCAAGTAGCAACTACAGAAGTAGTTAGCAACTTCAGAGGCAAAGAGGTTTTCCAGCTGCTGATGTGCCTGTTGTGAACATATGGATTCCAATGTTTATGGAAACTGTAGGCATATTTCTCTAGGGAAAAAAAATGTACTTCTGCATTTTCATTGTAAGAGTTAGATAAGCCATTGGGCTCTTTCCAAATAGAGGGAGTGTGCTACTATGAATGCCACTGAGGTATCCTGGGATACCTTTTGAAAATACAAACACGACAAGAGATAAATTGGAAATTGACTACACGCCCTTGGGATTAGGCAACAATATTGGTGACTGTTCAGTTACAAAGACAGGTTTATTGCTGACATGCTCCAATATGCTCTCCTCTTGTTTTGGCGTAGCTGCACAGCTCTCTGCATTGAAGCTTGAAATCTGATTATGCCATGGACATGTGACTGCCATGTCCCTCCCTTCTTTCCTCCCCCTCTATCCACATGACCTGAGATGATTCTTTAATTCTTTCATCCTCAGTTATGTTGCCTGGTTTAGGAAAAAAAAAACATTAGTCCAAACAGCTCATATGACGAATCTTATATACTAGAGCAGCATTCTCTAATCTGGTGCCCTCTGGGTGTTCATGGGGTTACAATTTGCAGACTATTCAGCTAGCGTAGGCATCAGAGGGCACCAGGTTGGAAAACAAGTATCATTTACTTAGACAATCAATTGTCCCCTAGGAGAACTTCGGCACTGAAATATTTTGAAATGCTGCTTCTGAAAAATCAAAATTATTAATACCAGTAAGGGTGCATCAGTGTCCATGCATTTTAATGCTGTCATGTTAAGCAGTGTAAAAGTTAATGAATTGTGCTTCATTGTTTTAAATATTTCAATAAACCATAAGTTTGAAATGAAAATGTAATTTTATTGGCAGCACTAAAGTTTCTATCCTCTTACGTATGATTGAGTCCCTGTGAACTCAGTAGAACTAATTTCAGAATAGACTATGTCACAAGAGTATTTTTGTTAAATATTTTTTTCTAGATAAATATTTGAATTGATTTACTTGTGGGTACTGGTAATAGGTTAGATGTATTTACTGACAACTTGTATTGAAATATATATCCAACATGATGATCCTATAACCGTGATGGCAAACCTATGGCATGGGTGCCACAAGTGGCATGCAGAGCCATTTGTGCTGGCACGCAAGCCACAGGCAAACTTACCCCACTGCGCATGCCCACACCTCACAGCTGATTTGGCCTAAGAAGCCTTGCAGAGGCTTTTTCCAAGCCTCTGGGAGGCCGAAAAAGGCCTCAAACCAGCCCAAAAAATCAGTTGTGAGCCACAGTGCAGGTAAGGGGGTGGGGGTGGGGATTGTGCACGAATGTGCAGGGGGCATGGGGAGGGGTCACGCGCATTGCATTCTGGGTGCTGGCATGCAAGTACAGGTGTGCTGGTGTGCTTGCAATTTTTGGCACAGGAGCCCAAAAATGTTAGCCACGACTGTCCTATAACCTTTAAGGAATTAGAAGATACTTCAGAAAACTTTCTAGAGAATTGTCCAAAGATATAATTAATACAGTTTCTATAGGATGTTTGTGGCTGGGCAGACAATTGTAAGAATATTGAGAGAATATGTATTTGCCTAATGGATTACTCTTGTCTTTTTATCTCATTATTTTAGTTTTGAAAGTATGCAAAGACTTTGTGACAAATACAACCGAGCTATTGACAGCATTCACCAGTTGGTATGTGTTCCTTGCTATTTTGTCTTTGCATTTTTGCATTTTGTTGGGGCAATTGGTTTCAAGGTCATCAAGCAGTACAGCTCATTTTGCTGATTCACTACAGGTGTATGTTTTTAAAAGTGGCTCAATGACCAGTAATTGTCTCTATAAGCTAACTAGCAGCCAAATCAATCCCCAAATTTGGTAGGTGATGGGATGAATAAGGAAATTTCAGTCTTTACCTATCTGTCATCATAAGACATAGGAGGTCCTGCTGGACTGCTTTTCAATTCCAGCATAGTATTTTCTGCAGTTGTATTCTTGATTGTTCTGTCTTCAGAAAAGTATAAAAAGAAACATCCATGCACATAGGTAGCCCTTGAATTAAAATGATTGGTTGCTTAGTGACTATTTGAAGTTATGACATACCCCCTCAAAAAGCAATGGTTTTTGATTTTCAACTTCTCCAATCACATAATTGCATTTTGGGCTCTTGGCAATTGGCCCATATTTATGCAGCACCCCATTGTCTCATCTAGTCACTTTACAATTCACAATTTATGATCATAATTGCCAGGCTCAATTATGGTGATAAGTTGAGGACTACCTGCATTCATTGTACTACAGTGTCTGATATCCTGTGGCAAACTATCACTGGACATAATAGCAATAGCATTTAGACTTATATACCATTTCATAGTGCTTTACAGCCCTCTCCTAAGCAGTGCACAGATTCAGCATATTGCCCCAACAATTTGAGTCCTCATTTTATCAATCTTGAAAGGATGAAAGGCTAAGTTAATCTTGAACCACTCAGAGTTGAGCTCGTGGAGTGAGCAGTGAGTTAACCCTGAAGTATTGCATCCTAACCACTGAGCTACCACGGCTCTTAGATGAACCACCCAGAATCATTGAGACTAAGGTAGCAAAGAAATTTAATTAATAGTAATAATAGTGAATAATGAGTTAGGAAAACAAAGCTATATTTTATATTTTAATATTGGAATATCTTAATTTTTAATTTCAGCATATGTGTACCACTTTTGCATAAATTACAATATAATGATACAAAATATAACATCAAATATTAATATTAATCAATTAGAAATAATCATTGTGGTAAGTAAAACAACTGAATAAACAGATAAATCCAACATTTATATATAAATTTATATATGTATTACCTTTCCTGTAGAGGACCTCAAGGTGCAAGCCTTGGTTAATCACTTTTCTTCCACTTTTCCCCATTTTGCCTAAAAGAACATTGTGAAACACTTTGAACTGAGAACCAGAATGACAGGTGAACTTCAAAGTGGTAATGGGATTTGAACCTGGGTCTCCCAAGGAGCAAAATGATAATCCAGAATACTTTTTCCTTATAGTTTTGCCTACAATTTGATAAAGTTAGAACAAAAGCCAAGCCTGTCAAACTGATCTGAAACACCAGACAAACGTGAGATATAGTAGCCATTAACATAAGTGTCTACTGCATAATATCTACTGCATAGAGGAGGAAAGATTGATCAGTGACAATTCGCCATAATTTTTGTAGGGAATGGTTATTTTAGAGACAGCCTGTCTTTAAACATCAGTAGCTAGGGGCACACATAACAAAGAAAGCCTGTTGCTTTCAGGCTTTGTTTGTATGCTTTTCAAAGCAATTTGTTGGCCAACAAAGAACGTTGCTCAGCTCAGGAATGCTGAACAAAGGGAAATAAAGAGCTGCAAACCATAGTTTATTTACTGTTTAGAAAGCACAGACCATGATGTATATGATTTCCATTACTACCAACAGTACACTTCGTTAGAATTTTGGTAGCATACATGCTTTACTTAATTAAAGTGGACAAGATGTAAGTTGATTATACTAGGGTTAATGCTTATATGGTAAGTCTAGTTACATGGCAGAGTTGTCATAGGGTGAGGGATTTACTCAGTAACTTTTCCAGCCTACTTCTTATTCAAATAATGTTCTTGGTGCTGTTGATGTTATGAACAAGTGTTGAGGGGAGTTTTGCACTTTAAAAGCTGTTTTTGCTATAAGGAACAAATTGTGATTGAGATAAGTGGGTTTCTTGTTTCATTCTTCAGTGGAAAGGAACCACCCAGCCCATGAAACTGAATACCCGCCCTTCCAATGGGCTACTGCGCCATATCCTACAGCAAGTATATAACCACTCAGTGACGGACCCAGAAAAACTCAACAACTATGAACCCTTTTCCCCAGAAGTATATGGAGAGACTTCTTTTGACTTGGTGGCCCAGATGATAGATGAAATAAAAATGACTGAAGATGACCTCTTTGTAGACTTAGGCAGTGGTGAGTATTCACTACCCATTTCTCTTTTCTGACTTGACTCAAAATAGAATTGTTACACTGTTTTCTGAATAACCAATCCATAGCTTGAAATTTGTGTTTTGTTTCCTGGAAAATGGTGTTCTTTGGCTTTGACTTTCTTCTGTCTTGATGAGCTACAGTGCTGGCTTCTAATAGACAGCACCAAGTTGGAAATATAATTTACTGTAATTCAAAGCTTGGTGACTGGAGTTGGAAACCATGGTAGTTTTCCAATTTTGACATGATGGAAATAGACCATAATTTTGGCAATTGACATCGTCAGTGTCCAACTAGGTCATTGAGAACCACAAAATGAGGGAGGTTACTAGAGAGTGTGGGAGTGTGGATGTGGGTGGAAATAAAAAGTGTGGATGTGGGTGGAAATAAAAATAATAGCGTGTGGCATCAAGCTCTGGCCAGCCAATGGTTGTGATGTCTCCAGCATGTGTTGTTTTAGCCATGTGAATTTATTTGTCCCTTAACATCTAGTACTTCTCTTTAAATCTCTAAGTGACTCCAATACTATATTCCTCTTGTGTGCTCCTATGCTTCCGAGAAGTGCTTGGGTTCATTTGTTTGATTTGGAAAAAGGCCTAAGTTTAATATTTCTTATAATTGCAAATTTGAAAATAGTGTTGCCGGTTTTGGCTAAACCCAGAGCATAAAATTCACTAAAATAGAATCTATTAGTTGGAAAAGCAGGAACTTTAGTTAATGCAACTAACAGCATTTCTGTGACCCTGTCACTGTCAATTTGCCCAGAAAAAACAATGGGTGGCAGTTCTGGGTATCTAGGGAGGGGCTGAACCTTCCTTTGTTGAAGAGCAGCACCCTGTGCCATATGGCAAACCCACAATGAAACTGAGGGGAATGTTGCAACCAATATTGGGGGGAAAATCTACCATGCAATCTGAAGTTGTTGGGTTCATCTAGAATATTTTTTTTTTTTACTGAATGATTCCTTCTCTTGCAGCTAGGTAATTAGTTAAGGGGCAGAGGAGAGTTAGTTTCCAGAGTCTTTCTCTTAGTCTTTGAACTCCTTGTTGATTCTGCTGCAAAGATTCTTATTTTACCAGCTGTTATGTCATGCTAATGTGAAATCTTAATATATTTTTGACTAATGTATTTCCCTATTGCATCTGGATAGGCAGTAGAATTAGCAATGTCATGCCTTGCTGTTTATTGTTATTATTATCATTATATTTTATTTATTTGTATCCTACGGTAAACATATCCAACACATCCTTCTCCTCCTATTTTCCACACAGCAACAACTCTATGAGGTTGGCTGAACTGAGAGAGAGAGAGAGAGAGAGAGAGAGAGGGAGAGAGAGAGAGAGAGAGANGAGAGAGAGAGAGAGAGAGAGAGAGAGAGAGAGAGAGAGAGAGAGAGAGAGAAACTGGTTCAAAGTCACTCAGTTTCCTACTGTTTTGTCAATGAAAAAAGAGCTACATATGCTTTCCCCTCCCTCTCTCTCCCTCTCTCCCTCCCTCCCTCCTCAGTTGGTGATTGTTTTGAAGTTTCCCCTCCTTTTTTTAAGGAAATAAAGTTGTATTTGAAACATTTTCATGAGCTGATAATATGGGATTGTAAACTAAATAAACCATGGCTTGGAGAAAAAAGCAAAATCTGCTGAACTCTAATTGTGAAATATCAGTGGCATTAAGTGCACACAAATCTATCCATGTATTTCTGAAAACAGACTTGGCTTTAAGTATCTGGACTATTGCAGTGATGTTTTGAAAACAGCTCTGGAAACTTCAGTGGACTGAAAATCTGACAGCCAGATGTCTGTCTGACATATATAGCCTGAAATGTTTCACTCTGGTTAGCTCTGTTGGTAACCTTCTTTGCTTCAAGCTTAGATCAAAGTGTTAGTTTTGCATTTAAACCTAGTTCTATTTGTTAATCTGCATTTCTAACGTGTAGCATTAAGAAAAATCCTGGACTTCGTGAACCAAGGCATGCTGTACAAGGCACTCTGATCTACACAATAACACATTTAGAAGTTTATTCATATCCTTGAAGTTCTCATGTAAACTTTACTCCAAATTTAGCTTCTCATGTGACATTGCGGCAGTCCTCGTAATTTTAGTACTCTGTTGTCTTCTTTTAGGTGTGGGTCAAGTTGTGCTCCAGGTGGCTGCAGCAACAAACTGCAAACATCACTATGGTGTGGAGAAAGCTGATATTCCAGCAAAATACGCTGAGGTAACATAGTGCCTTGAGTTAAAATTGTAATATATGTTAGAAATCTGGCCAGAGTGATGATATATACCACCCATTTTTTAAAACACCGTCTTCAACATCCACTGCTTAGATTAGTGTTGCTCAGCCTCAGTCAGCAACATTAAGATGTACAGATTTCAATTCCCAAAATATCCGAGTCGACATGCTGGTTGAGGAATTCTGGGAGTTGAAGTCCACTGAGGTTAAAAAACACACTGGTTTAGTTGCTCAGTTTTACAGACTATGGTGACAGTTAATAAATAGTCTTCCCCAAGAGTAGAGAAAGGAAAGAAACAATATATGGACCCTAAAGTTATTCAGAATTTTTCTGGCTTCTAAAACTGAATGTCAGGGTTAAGAACTTTTCAAAATGGCAGCTCAGATACTTATTCCAGACCCAATCACTTTATTGTTTGTTATCAAACTGCATCTTATAGTGCTCCCGTAGTAACAATTCCAACATAGAACTGCTCTTGCAGAAGGTGAAACCTTACTTGTGAAGGAGCTGCCCAATCTACCTTATTGTTGGCTGGTGGTTTTTTTTCTTCCTCATTGTGCTTGTCGTCTGAGTTAAGCCATATCAGTAGTTTTAGATTTTGTAGGGGACCGTATTAAAAGGATTCTTTTCTAAGCCAAATACCAAATAGAAGGTTTGGGTATAAGACATAGAAAAGGAAGTGGCATGTGGGCACCAGAAGGAATTGGCAGGCTGGGCTTCAGCAGAATTGTGACTGGAAGACGGGATATTGCTTCTCAGAACAATTTCCTAGGAGGTGGGTGGGTAGAATATACAATTCAGGGATAGTTTCTATTACAGGGAAGGCTGCAATAGCTACCAAATTTGGCTCTGTAGCAGCAAGGGCTATATGTGAGGCTGCCTTTGAACAGCATAGAAATCAGTGTATAGTTTTATTTGCCCTTTTCCCCTAATACTATTTTTTCCCTGAGAGTCCCTGGTGCTCTCTGAACTTGCTTGTTTTCTTGCAGACCTTTCATTACCCAAACTAGGTAACATCAGTTCATATTCTAATCTAGTGGTTTGCCTTGTCAAAGTTGGTGGGGGAGATCTTTGGTTGGGCTGTTTGTTGTTGGCTTCTTTGGCAATTTCTTGATTGGGGTATTGTTTACTTGATTGTTGGTCTGATGTTAATCTGGGAGTTAATCTATGCTGATCTGGGTGCTGATTGCTCTTGGAAAGATGCTTGGGTCTTTTTGTTCCTTTTTGGGCTGGGTAATAGTCCCTTTTGTATAGTCTATAGATGTTGTTAATGTCCATATGTCTGTTGATGGCTGATATGTCAGAGTGCCAGGCTTCTAGAAATTCTCTGGCTTTTTGGGACTTGGCTTGGTGGAGGATGGTCACATTTTCCCAATTGAAACTATGATTAAATCTGTCTATATGTTGTGAAATTAAAACATTCTTCATTATCTCTTCGGACTGCTAGCTGGTGTTTGTGTATGCATTCTGCCAGTTTGTCCTACATAGTGATTGTTGCAGTCCTTACATTGTATGTTGTAAATGACTCCTGTTTTTTCTTCTGGGTTTGTTGGGTTTTTGGGTCTCCTTAGGATGTTTTTAGAAGGGCTTGTGTGCTATGTTGATTCCATATTCTTGTAGTAATATGTTGGTAGTTTCTGAGATATTCTTGATGTATAGCAGTGTAATTCTTTTTAGGATTTGTGTTGCTTGTGTTGCAAGTTGAATAGTCAGGGACTTTTTGTTAAAGTTGTATAGTAGATTAGATATCCATTATTTTTTTTTCTTCCTTTTAACCTGTAGATGCCAGGTATTTTAAGTTCTTGAAAGCATATCTTCTGCCACTGATTTTAGTTCCCATCTGAGACTAGGACACATTTCTCTAACCCATGGCCATCTGTGCTTCTTGGGAAATAACTCTCATAGGGAATATTTTTCTGAAATTCTGTCAGGGAATATTTTTCTGAAATTCTGGTCCCACAGTTGAGACCAGGATTTCCATTGCTAAATAAAGCAGTTTTTCAGTGAGTTAGACCTAATTTTACAACTTTTTTTTTTTTTGCTTTGGATGTGAAGTAAATCACTGCAGTTCTTAAGTGAATTACTTGGTCGCTAAGTGGATCTGAACCAAAGTGGCTCAGTGATTGGAATGAAGTACTATTATTTCTGCTGATCACCGGCTGCCAGCAGTTTGGCAGTTCAAATTTTACCAGGCTCAGGGTTGACTCAGCCTTCCATCCTTCTGAAGTGGATAAAATGAGGAGTCAGAATGTTGGGGACAAACAGGCTGACTCTGTAAACAGCTTAGAAAGGGCTGTAAAAGCATTGTGAAGCGGTATATCAGTCTAAGTGCTATTGCGATTGCTATCTGGCTTACCCCATTAACTTTGCTTGTCAGGCACTGGCTGGGAAGGTTGGAGATGGTGATCATATGACTCTGGGATGTTGAAGCCATTGTAAATATATGCTGATTGCAAAGCGCCTGAATTTGAACAGATGATTGGGGGATGCAGCAACAGTTGTAAGCATGAGGGCTGGTCATAAGTCATTTTTTACAGTGTCAATGTAACTTCAAATAGTTGCTAAACAAATAGTTGTAAGTCAAGGGCTACCTGTAAGTTTCCCAGTGCCAAGTAGGCTGCTACTCTGTGAAAGACACTATAAGTGTTGAATTTTTCAAGTGGTAAACCCAAAAGCTATTCAACAGGTCTTGCTGCTAATTTCACCATGCTTATGTAAAGATAAGATTAAATCCAGTTACCTTCCACATCCTAAAATGTTATGTTGATGCCAATGCAAATTTGTGTATGGTAGCAGTTTCTCATTAGATACTCTCATAGTTGCCATTTTCTTCTATTTGTGAAAATATAATCTCTGGATTTTCTTTTTATTTTAATAATTTTTTCTTTTTATTTCTTCTACCTTTTCTAGACAATGGACAAAGAATTCAGAAAGTGGATGAAATGGTATGGGAAAAAACATGCAGATTACACAGTAAGTGAAACTAAACCACAAACTTCCTTTTAAAACCAAGCAAATCTCCTTTCATAGCCCTAATATAGATAATGATTTTTTATTTTAGTGTAGGAGTTTCTGAGAATTACCTTTGAGGTCAACTGCAGATTAAAATTAAAGTTAATCTGAAAAGTCAAAGGAACTCTGGTCCTTTTGGTGATGAAGAAAACTTTAATAAACTAGAATATGAATTCACAGAGCAGGAAATGATACATGAATATGGCCTTTGAGCCAAGAGTTTAGAGGATATAGTATTGTTCTGGCATTTTTAAATTTTGCCTTTGAATATGTAATAAAAGAGAGCTACTTCCTTTACAATTTAGACCAGTGTTTCTCAAATTTTACAACTTTTAAGATGTGTGGACTTCAACTCCCAGGTTGTAGAATTCTGGAAGGCTACACATTTTAAAATTACGAAGGTTGAGAAACACTGTTTTAGACAGGTGATTTAGAGTTTGGCATTGATATACTATCTGGGAATTTCTTCTTGTGCTTTGAGTTAAGACTTAAAACTTTGTAATTCATGTAAACTGATAACAGGGAAATATCACCACAATTGGCAAACTAGGCAAGTACTTAGGGGTGTATTGATATGAAAACACTTAGATTTGAATGGCTGTTTCAAGAATCTTTCTCTTAAGGATGTCATCCCTCCCTCCCCTGAATGCTTTCCATGTGTCACTTTTCCCTCTCAATTTTTTAAAGTTACGTTCCAAGTTATTAATAAGGGGCCTAGAAATAGAGATGGATTTTATGAGATGGCGCAACTTGCAAGAAAATGTATGATCCAGTGGTAGGTTATAATTTTTCCTTAAAATGCTTGGATTAGGGAGATGATCTGGTTTAATGTCACAATCATTAGCCAGGAATTTTAAAGTGTTGAAAAGCCATTGCTTATACATAGTTATTTCAAAAATTGACACATTAATGCTCAAGGCAGCTATCTCCAAGGCTGGGAAAAAATTGCTTAGCTGTGTTGAATATGAACAGGCCATTATGTCTATTCCTACTTTTTTGGTTTCTTGTTGAGTGAAAAATAATGAAAAAAGTAAATGAGGCTGTCAGGAAAAAAGTCAAGTGAGATTATGTGCCACCAAGTCTCTTCGAAATGACGTAGACATAGAAAGATAAATCAAGTGAATTATTGAATCCTTTTATCCGGGTTAAGAAGAGAATTGCCCAAAATTAGAATTCAGATTAAATTGGTGAGCTACAAAAGCAGAAACAACATCCTTCACTGATAGAAGATGAATGAGATATGCCATGAAGAATATATATTCATTTGTGTAATTCATTCAGCCTATGTATTTGCCCACTAAGCTTACAGTGCAGAGCAGCCTACACAATTTCCAAAAAGTAATTGTTTATCTGTCTCTGTGTGTCTGTTGATCCATCCATCTCAGTATAATATAATGTATTGAACCAGAAGTAATTCAAACAATGAAAATCCCGTTCCCTAGGGATTTTATTTCCCCATCACATTTCCTTCCTTCTTTTCTTCCTCCCTCCCTCCCCAAAGGACTCCAGGCAGGGAACAAAATCTTTCAAAAATAAAAAACAATTAAAATCTCCATCTCCTTTCTGTTTCTCTCTCTCTCTCTCTCTCTCTCCCCCACACACAACAGCAACATCATAGCCTTCGCCCTGCTCATCTACCCTGTGCAAGAACTGCTTAACAGATCTACTCTTTTGCCACAAGGAAAGCCAGCAGAATATTTACTTGTTTCTGGATGAATATATTTACCGCCCATTTTTCAGCGGGAAGTTTAGCCCGCTCAAATATTTGAAAAGCCCTCCAGTCCCTCCTGTGGTTTTGAAATAGAGCCATGTTTTGCAGTGTTCCTTTTTTATTATTATTTTAAAAATAGCTGTGTGTGCTTTTCCAGTCAGAACAATTCCTTGTGAGCCAAATTGTATCAAACAGTGGCTGTTGGAATGAAATTGTGTGTGTGTGTGTGTTATTATATACACAGGCAGGCAGCCAGGTCCTGGTTCTTCCTACTGTGAGGGTGTGATGCATTTGCTGTGGGTAGATTTCTCAGATTTCTTTTTGAGCTCTAAACTCCAGAAAAGCAGTCTTTTTGGAAAGGGACTGGTTTCTTAATGTGATTGGCCCTCTAGTCGTATGTCATTCTCGTGCTCCTACTTGGGATCCCAGCTACCTCTTTGTCTAGATTCTGGTCTTTACTTGCCATAAATGTAATTCCCCATGTCTTTGGTAGATAGGCCTGGCATTAGCATATGTATAGAAACCTGAATCAAAAACTTTTGCTACGTTTAGAATAGTCTTGCTGAATTTGAAAATGCTTGGCGAAACAGGGAATGTTTCACCAAATAGTATTGCAGAAGGAAACACATGTTAGTCTATGGCTGTAAAGTCTATCAGGAGTCTGATAGACTCTTTTAATAAAATTTGTTACAAGTAGTCCTCACTTAATGACCAGTGACTTAGCAGCTGTTTGACGTTACGAGAGACCTCTGTATGTTATTTATGACCCATTTTTCAACACCCTCACCCCCACATGGTTACATGATCACATTTTGAGCATTTGGCAACTGGCTTGCATTTATAGCCAATTTGCAGCATCTCATAGTCAGTTTTTTGGCATTTTTTTTGCCAAATTTTGACCTTTACTTCTGGTTTTTGACAAAAACGTCCATTGGGGGAAAACATGTTCATTTAACAACCAAGGTGTTCACTTAACGGCTCCTGCATAAAGGATCATAACATCAGGTGCAGTCGCATGCTAAGTGCTTAATGAAGGCCATAACATTCAACTGTACTTCTGGCCTTAATTCTGGTCATAAATTGAGGATTATCCATAATCAGAAAATTATCTTCCTGATTTTGAAATTAGTAGCAGTAGCTGGCCTGGATCCTCTAGTTAAAAGGCTGGTTATCTCTGTTTTGGCATATAGTGTTGAGCGTGATTAAAACATTGATGCACCAAATCTTTTCTCTTGTGTAACTGTTCTCACAAGTGTTTGGTTCACACAGCATATAAGCCACAAAATACTATTATCCTGTGTCTGGGCCCCATATCTGTGCTCAGATTCTCAATACCTGTTTTAGGTTGTGGTAAATCGTACAAGCTATTGACACCATGTGCTGTGTCTGAAATATAGAATTATATTTCCTCTCCAAAGTACATTTTAATTCTGAAAGCTGAATGGTGATTGTAGTTGGGGACTGTTTAAGTCTTCTGCCTATTTGGTCCTTTCCTTTTGGGTCAGAAGGTAGGATGGGAAGGAAGAATTCAGAATGGAGGAAAAGGTTTAAGCATCTACTCTTCAATCCTCTTTTAATACTTTGCATAGTTGCTTGTGTGTTTTTAATGTTGGAAAAAGAAAAAAAAAAGCCTTGTATGTCCTTTGGATTTACATAGGCTTAGTCTCCTCTTGAAACAAGTAACTGGTTATATTAGAGTCACAAATGAACTTTGCAAATGGATTATGTTCTGTTTCATACCATGTTTTGATGCCTTAACATTCAACATTAAAAAAACCATAGATTCTCCCTCTTCTCTATTCTATGTTGTAATAGGTATGTTTGGATTAGACACCTAAAAAGTGGCTTAGTTTAAATTTGAATTTCAAACTCCTTTTTTCTTTTTCCTTTCATCTATTTTTAGCTGGAAAGAGGTGATTTCCTCTCAGAAGAATGGCGAGAAAGAATCGCAAACACAAGGTACAGTTTTCACCTGGGTTTCCAGGGCTGCCATCCTAAATATAAAATTGTTTGATAAAAAGTCAGTCTCATCTCCCACTTTGAGGATTGTAATTCAGTATCCCACTAGCTCCATTGATTTGTTAGCAAATAATATTAATGTTCCCTGTTTCTTGGAATTTCAGAGATAGTATTCACAGAGTGGGGGACATTCTGCATGGGAAAATAGTGTTGAATTTAAGCATAGCTTTCCATGGTTTTGGGGTCAATTCCCCAGGGAGGTGATGGACATCCATCCCTTTGATGGATATATCCAGGCATGTCCAAACATGCATGTGTTGAGAATGCTTTAATTTGGACTTCTGCTTTAAGTAAGGGTTGCATTAGAAGGCCTAAACAATTCCTTTATTTTGCTATCTTCATATGTTTACATACAAAACTAAATGAAGTCAAAGGATATACATTGCTGTTCAGTGGCAGATTCATTATTGCCACAATATAGCTTCAGAGCAGTAGCAATAACTGACTTATATACCATTTCATCATGCTTTACAGTCCTTTCTAAGCGGTTTATAGAATCAGATTATTGTCCCCAACAGTCCGGATTCTCATTTTACTGACCTCTGAAAGATGGAAGGCTGAGTCAACCTTGAGCCAATCAGGACTGAACTCCTAGCAGTGGGCAGAGTCAGCCTGCAATACAGCATTGTAGCCAATGCACCATTACAAGGAGGTCCTCTTTTCTGAAAAATTATCTCAGCCCATTCTTTAAGTATTTTTAATTGTATACTACCCAGAGTTTCTCTGAGAATGTGATGGGTGGTCTCTAAATTTGATAAATAAATTAATTCCTCTGCCTATGCAGGCAAAGCCTTTTAGACCTTAGATGGGATGGTGGAGTTCGGTTCTCTTAAGGCTATGTCATTCCAGTATGCCAAACTTCAGTGATCTCTTATACATTAGTTTCCATTAGTATAAGTTCTGTGGAGTATTATTTGAACACAGATACTTTTTTGAAGAAGAAAAAATTCTCACCACTAAATAAGGGAATGAAGCTTTAGTCTATTTCTTTTTGGAAAGATTTCTCTGAGTGTAGGTCAGGGAAGAGTAAATAATCTGAATTATAGCACGGGGTTGGACAAAATGTAAATCCAGATCTGTTGATAGATCTCAGAAGGAATTATAATAAGATTTAAAAAGGATTTATATTTCCCAAATAGTTAATAACAGCAACAAAACAGCCAAAAAGACCTCCGTTTTCAGATATACTGCTGGAATTAAAAATACTTAGGGAAACTTGGTTTGCATATTTATGTAGACGCTTCTGTGAGCTTCATTTTCAGTTCTGATACTCAAACCAAAATCTGGGCTTAGAATTCTTTAATTGTCTTGAATTTGTTTTGTACCAAATTTCAGTTAGTAGAACTCTAGAAAAGGAAGCTCCAGAAAACTAGAGAAATTACACATGTTTCTTGAAGTTTGTCTGCTTTCATTCTAGTTCTTCTCCTTCCTGAAATTTAGAAGAAAATGAAATTGTATACTGAATCTGATACAATTAATTGCTATTACAATGCTCTTTATGCTATACTGCACATTTGTCATGTAAGGCATTTTATTAAAAGCCATATGTGATTATAGGTAGTCCTTGATTTTTGACCAAAGTTATCATAGACCTACCTTGGAACTACTTATCTAGTTGTGGGGGAGGGGGGGGAAATCACGTGACTGAACTTTGAGTTGCTTGGCAAGATATGCTGCAATCACATGACTCTTTTAGAACAGTTTTGCTGAAAAGTACCACTTCCAGTTTTCAGCAAAACTGCTCCAATGGCAAACCATTGGTTTATTTAGCAACCAGAGTGCTTCCTTAATGACTACTGCAGAAAAAGGTTATAAAACCAATAAGGGAGTCACATAACAATCTGCTTTACAACCTTTGTGACTCACCACTATGATACGAGGCAGGCTCCTTTACAGTTATAAGTCAAAGACTTCCTATATTCAGTTCTTTTACAAACAAAAGAACACTTTGTAAGTTTCTCTGGCTTTATTTAAGTATAGTCAATTAAATTTTGTAAGAGGTAAATGTTCCCCTCAGCAGAAATCTGTTTTAAGTCTTAATGGTAAATCAAGATGTTTTTTCCTTGTTTTGCTAACACACTGTTACTTTGCAGTGTTATCTTTGTGAATAACTTTGCTTTTGGTCCTGAAGTGGATCACCAGTTGAAGGAGCGATTCGCAAACATGAAAGAAGGTAATAAATCCAATGTTCTTTGATTAAGACTTCCTTGAGTTAAATATACATACATACATACATACACACACACACCAGGCTGGAATGCAGCTACGGGTATGGGGAGAGAGTTTGACTTGTGATTGTAACCATGAAGTTTATATAAACTGACTGTGCCTTTAATTTCAAATGTTGCATCCTAGAGCTGATGTCTTTTATCTACCTTTTCTTGGCTTTGTCTCTTCTAAGATTGTAAGCTCCCTGAGTTCTCTTATATGAATGTTAGCTCATAAAGCTTAATATACATTGAAGCAATCAGTATTAGTAATATCAGGGACCTCATTCTTCCTATTTTCCAAATATATTCAATGATGCAATTGCATAAGTTTAGGCCAGGGATCCCCAAACTTGTGGGCTTCAACTCCCAGAATTCTCCAGCCAGCATAGTATTGCTGGGTGGAGAATTCTGGGAGCTGAAGTCCACAAATCTTAAAGTTGCCAAATTTGGGGACCTCTGAACTTCTGAGCACTCTCCCCTTTAGCAAATAATCTTTACATGCTATTTTTATTACCCTTATCCTTCTCCCTCACTCATTTTATTGAACAAGGCCTTGGGCTTTTGACCTATTTTATATTTATCTTGAAGCAGTAATATCATTTGACCTTGAAACCCATGTAAGCTACTTGGTTTTCTCTAAGAGAAACCTTAAAGCTCTATGAAGAACTCTGTTAATGACCTCCTCTTTGGCATCATTTGTGCTATAACCACAAATTTTAGAGTTCCCCAAATTCCTTTGAAAACAAACCAGAGCAGTTTTGTTTGATGCCAGCTACAGGGCCCTTTGATATGTTGGTGAAACCCCTCCCCCGAAT
This sequence comes from Laticauda laticaudata, assembly GCA_004320025.1. NCBI lineage: Eukaryota > Metazoa > Chordata > Lepidosauria > Squamata > Elapidae > Laticauda > Laticauda laticaudata. Next base: position 2,807 of record BHFT01018102.1, on the reverse strand, counting down.
GTTGACTGCCCACTTCAGAACTCATGTGCCAGCATACTTTCAGCATAGATTACTGTAGGATCCTTGATACTCTCTGAGCTTGGTTGTTTTCTTGTAGACATTTCATTACTCAACTAGGTGGCACCGTCAATGGTAAAAAGAAGTGGGATTTGCTCTCTGCTTATATACAATTGGCTTACCCTATGAGTATTGGTGAGAGTGTCCTAGATTAGGTAATGTCTGCAAGAAAACAGCCAAGCTCAGAGAGTGCCCTGAGTTACAGATATTCTCTTCTGTAGGCATAGGTTGTTATATGTTATATATATATGTTGTTTTCTCTACCGTGAGGGTTGTGGGTAGTTATCAAAGGAATCAGATTTTGATCAGGGCCTTGAGATTGTGGCAATGGTCCATTTATTTGCCATCTTCTTAGAGCTTCCTTTACATTAAAAGCATTAAGAGTAATATCTCTTGACTATGTTTACATTTTACACCTGAGCCTGGTAGCCTTATTAGCCATCTGCAGCTTTAAGATGAAGACAAGGTGATTAGGCAAATGAGTGGGAGGCATCTCAGTTTGGCATTGTTAGAGGAAGTTGTTGGATTAAATAAACTTAATCTGATCTATTATGGCCGCTTTTAAGTCCTGCTTTTGGAACAAGCATTCCAGTCTTCATCCTTAGCCAGAAACCTGACTTAGGTTTGCCTTGCCTTATAATTTATTTTAATTACCAAGGGAGAGATTTGGCATCTGTTCTTGAAATGTGATCCACTGCACAGTCCTACAGCTATACAATTTCTTCTCTGGTGCTTATTCTAAATAAAGTTTTTTTTTTTACTTCACCTGCCAGGGAGTTGCCCTGTTTTCAGATCCTCTTGGGTGTGGCCTTTGGAGTTATTTTAAAGCCAGTTGTTCCCTTTCATTAGGCCATTCATTTCTTAAGTCATCAAGCTCTCTGAAAGCTCTCACATTCTCAACCAAAAACTTTCTCAAAGGCAGATTCACAGTAAAGTTGCTGAGCTGGTTTCTTTACAGATGTAGTGCTATTAAAACATGCCTTTAATAGGATTAGGAGTGGCTGAGTAATTATCTCTATTTAACCATTTTACTTATCTGTTACAGTAAAACAATGAAAAGTCATGTAGCAACTTTTAGGTTAAATTCTTTTATGGCTTAAGCTTTCACTGCCTAAGATTGTATTCCACCCCTTTCACCAGATGCATTAAATGATGTGCTGAGTTATAACATGCAATTTAGAGGGATCCTCAACTGTGAGAGAAAAATATATGCATGGCTAATAAAAATATATGTATGGTAATGCATTTGGGCATCAAGACATGTTTATTATGGCCATTTGGGTACATGAACACTTCCAAGCCGTTATCTGAGCTATAATTCACCCAGAGGTTTAGCTTGATTGTTATAATCCAGCTATTTTATGAAAGTTTCCTACTGCTTATATTTTTCTTAATTTTGAGATGGTCAGGCCATCGACCATATGCGTCCCTCTGTGATCCCCCCCTCCAAATGCCCTTTTTGTTCTGTGTTGTTGGAGACTTGGGGAGGAGATTAAAGGAAAATGGGAAATTTCTCCCTGAAAAGTACCTGGTTCTCCACAACTTCCTCTGTTACAACTCTGTTTCATGGAGGGGTTTACCTAGCAAAAAAATGATCAAACCTAAGGGTATAGGTATTGCCCCGTAATCCTCCAGCTTCAAATAGCAAAATCTGGCAACTTTTTGCTGCCTCAAGGAGCCAAAGCGATTAAAATACGGTCCTCCTAATATAACAAAAATGTTCACTGACTCACATTCATAGTATATAATGGTTGCTTTCATGAAGAACAAAAGATCCTAAGAGCGATTCTTTATAATTTCCCTTTTTATGCAAGCAGTAAATCAGGAGTGTCCAACCTTGGCAACTTTAAGACTTGGGGGTTGGGCAATTCTGGGAGTTGAAGTCAACAAATCTTAAAGTTGCCAAGATTGGACATCCCTGCAGTAAATTATTTTGGGGTTTTTTTATAAACATCAAACTGACATTGGATAAACAGCCTAGTCTTGCTGTCTGTCTTCTCCAGTTCATTGTTGTTTTCCAAGAAGATAGGTAGTTCTGCATCATTTATTTTCTCCTGTATTTTCTGTCATTTTTTTGCAGTTTTGTGTTTCTCGGCCTCTATTTTCTCTGTTTAACAGGGTGGTTTTGAAGGATTGTATGTGAACTGAAGATTAATATTTACATATACAGAGATTTGTTTTTTTTAAAAAAGTAATAATTTTCTATTTTGCTCTTTTCCCTTTCCTTCAACTATTTAGACAGAAACTGAGAACTCTGACTGCCAATTTTATCTATAGGTAGTCCTTGACTTACAACCGTAATTGAGCCCAAAATTTCTTCTATTGCTAACTTACACAGCTGTTAAGTGAGTTTTCCCCATTTTACAACCGTTCTTGCCACACTTGTTAAGTGAATCATTGCAATTGTTAAGTTGTAACACGTTTGATAAGTGAATCTGGCTTCAAAAGGTGACCACATGGTCCTGGGACACTATAATCATCATAAATATGATCCAATTATCAAGCATCCAAATTTTGATCACCTGACCATGGGGGAATGCTACAGTGGTTGTGTGAAAACCATTCTACGTCACTTTCTTTTGTACCATTATAACTTCAAATGGTCATTAAACAAATGGTTGTTAAGTCTGGGACTAACTGGACTTTAAACATATCCTCTGCTTTTATACTCAGCATATATATATGTTTTCTGAGGTTTTCGCGAGTATTTGTATGTGGATCTTTGGTTATTCGGGTTTTCTCCCGCGTAG
>BHFT01018100.1:9903-35035 GCA_004320025.1 Laticauda laticaudata | reverse complement strand
TACAAATACTGAGCCAAATAATGTGTTAAAGAGGTTGGCTTTAATGGTGTCATCGTTGCAGTCTTTACCATTTGGTTCTTTTTGTGTGTCGATGACACTATGTAATCATCTCATCCTTTGCGGTCCCCTTCTCCTTTTGCCTTCCATCTTTCCCAACACCAAGCTGTTTTACAATGAGTCCTCTCTTCTCATTTGGTGGCCAAATTATTTAAGTTTCCACTTCACTATCTGTCCTCTCAAAGAACAATTAGGGCTGATTTCCTTTAGGATTGACTGACTTGATGTCCTCCAACTCTCAAGAGTCTTCTTCAACACCATAATTCAAAAGTATGAATACTTCGGCACTTAGCCTTCCTTATCGTCCATCCCACACAGCCATACATAACAAGCTTCCTCTTTTACTTGGTTATAAAAGTAAACATCAGAGGGCATATGTCAGGGCATGTTCAACACAACAGGGCCTCATTAAAGATGCTTCTTATTAATCCTAGCAGAAACCAAATTTATTGGTTTATTACATTTATACAACCACCCATCTTCTCAACAACTCTTGGGTGGCTCCTATTTTTAATTATGACTTTATTTAAGTTGTAATTTAAGTAGCCATGTTGCTTGTGTATCCTGCTCCAGTTGCCTAAAATTAAAATCATTTTACTAAACAATCTAACAATAGCTGTAGCAGTAATAATAGTATAGTAGTACTAGTAATGAAATAATGGAACAATCTTCTTATTGTAGATATAAAAGTGGGAATTAAAATGATGCTATCAAATACTGCTGCTAGAACATTTTGATGTGGAATAAGAGAAAAAAGGGGGAACTTGTAATCCCATATTTCTTTTTCCCTTCTGGTAATGTTTGTTTATTTAATCATTTATTATTTGCAATGACTTATTTATGGCATGTTTGTGGCACCATATTTTTCTTCATATTTTCATTGCAGGAAGGGGCATGTAATGTGGACTCTTGGCTTTGAAGTTCTTCCCAAATTCATGCTGTGCTGCTGCCTGTAATAAAATATTTTAGGGATACATTTGAACTAGATAACATTCTATGGAAGCACAAATTAGTTTCATATGTCACTGGAAGCAAAAACAGGCCTAAAATGGGGTGGGATAAATAGTCTGTCTTTATAAACTTATGCAAATTAGAATATGCATATGACTGGATGGCACAGCCAGGCATTTCATTGGCTGTAACATATGATGTGAGTAGCAAGGCCAGGAGAATAATGACTGTAAATACATAGAGGTATTTAAGGGACATATAAATATTGTTAAGTTTTTTCAGTCAAGGCCCAGTTTCTTTCCACGGAGTTACTTTCTTTTGCTTTTTATGAGCTCTGCTGCCTCACTGTACCTACTTTTTTCCAGCTTAACAGCCTTTTTTGGCCTTCTGAATGTTTTATAGCTTTCCTAGGAAAGTGGTTTTGTTTTGTTATTTTGCAGTGGGGTAGGTGTCCAGTTCAACTGATCTTATACTTTGTGGATCATTTGTCCACATTTTAAAGTAGTGCCCTATTGTGGGTAATATGTGGTTGCTGTATCTCTCCATTTCTGGTTTAATTATTTTTAAATGTTTAATAAGGATTGTTTATATTTTCATAATGATCATTTTTATATTGACTGTTTTTATACTCTGGTTTTTATTCAATTATCATATGTTGCCCAGAGTTACCTCTGGTGAGATAGACATCTGTATAAAATCAATAAATAAATAGCAGTTAGGAGTTTTTAATTTGGACACCCAAGTCTTTTTTCACACCAGATGCTCTTATGTTTGGAGTATCTACAGTACAAAGATCTGTTTATGTCCTGGAATATTGCATGCTCAGCACCTGGGTAGTTGCAGCATCTCCTTCGAAAATTAAGGGCGGCAAATCACATAATTGTAAAATTAAAAAATAACTCTAAATGTTTATTATTTTCCTGACATGCAAGCTCGTAGTTCCCAGCAATTGGCATTTATCAAATATGAATTCCTTTTTATCTCAAGATGAAATCTAACAGGATTTTTCTGATGGTTTTATGGTTTTAAGGGATTCCATATGGTATTAAATTGGAATCTAATTCAGAGCCAAAGAACTACTTCAAGAGTGGAACGCTCAAAACAGGAAGATGACAGTCGCCATCCACTTTTCCAGCATGTTCCTCCACCAAAAAGGCTAAAATCCAGGAAGAGNGCCTGAATCGCCTTAGAACTGGAGTTGGGAGATGCAAAGCCCTGATGCAGAAATGGGGATACAACCATGATGGATCCACAGAATGCGACTGCGGGGAGGCTCCCCAGACAATGGAACACCTATTAAACTGCACCCTGCTACCACAACCCTGTACATCACATGATCTCCACGATTACACCCCATGTGCCAGAGCCTGTGTTCTACAGTGGCTGGGAAAAGTGTAGCGACACGAGAGAAGAAGAAGACTACTTAGTCGTCTCTCCATAACCTTTTTACTCCCCCCAATATCTACAAGTAAATAAACCATTGTGCTTTTTGTTTTCTTGAATACCAGGGTAAACATCCCAAAACTATTTTTTCCCAAAGTCAAGAATTATTTTAAATTATTTTAACTTTGCTAGTTAATTAATAGACCCCTTTGTCCAACTCTGCTACTTCGATGGGCATAGATCCGCTCTGTTTTTCTTTTTCTTTTTTTGTTCTGAGTTGAGTTCACCAAAAATGCTAACTGCAGCCCAGTTTTTCAGATTGCAAATTTGTCTTAGGTATAACAGGCCTTTTCTAATCCTTGGGTGGATAGCATGATTCCATTTATTTATTTATTTTTAGGTTATCTGAAGCATTTCTTTGTAAGTAGAGGCAGCTTTTGCATTTTTCATAGCTGAGTGGCTGAGATGGAAAACTTGAATGACATTTTAAAAAGGAGAAGGTGGGGGAGAGAGAAAACAGAATTGGTTAAAATAAGAATAATAATAAAAAGACCCAAAAGAAAAAAAGGGGGGGAGAAGGCAAGCAAGGCAGAGCCGAAAGGTTTGCCCCTTAATATAAGCATTGTTTTCGTCAGCAGTATTTCACAATCTGTTTTCCTTTATGACAGTCATAAATTATTTATAACAAGCAATCCATTCCTTAAAATGTTCAGTGGTGCATTGTTTGTTGCTATTGGGGTAATCCTGAATGGAGGGGGAGGGATATTGATTTGAAGGATTTGAAATATAAATGAAGTTGTTTAGTCTTTCTGGTGGATGAATTTTAAAGCAACTGAATCAAATTCAAGAGACCAATAAGATCCAGAACTCCACCCTCCCCCAAAAGAAAATTTTTGAGCTTCGAGTAGCAAACAACTAAGATTTTGACTTGCAAATTCAAGTCAACTCATGTCTGCCTGTGAATTAAAAATATTGTTTATGGTTTTTTTAGAAAATGGAGGAGCATATTTGTTCATACATTCTTAGCTCCAGTAACTTATTGTTTTTAGAGTAGTCCCATTCACTGCACTTAAGGTAATACTCATCTTCTGCGCTGAATACAAAACAGCATATAAAAAAGCCAGTGTGGTCTAGTGGTTAAGGCACCAGGAAACTGGGAGACTGGGAGTCCTAGTCCCACCTTAGCAGAGGTAGGATTCAAAAATTTTTACTACCAGTTCTGTGGGCATGGCTTGGTGGGCATGGCAGGACAAGGATACTGCAAAATCTCCATTCCTTCCCTACTCCTGGGGGAAGGATATTGTAAAGCCCCTATTCCCTCCCCACCCCACTAACCTGATTTGCAGCTCTGTTTTCCTGTGCAGAGCAACAAAAGAAGACCCAGCCAATCAGCTGGGACTCAAGAGGCAGAGAATAGGTGGGGCGGGGCCAGTCAGAGGCCCGCTGGTTCTCCAGACTACTCAAAATTTCTGCTACCGGTTCTCCAGAACTGGTCAGAACCTGTTGAATACCACCTCTGCACCTTAGCTATGAAAGCCAGCTGGGTGACCTTGAGCCACTTGCTTTCTCTCTCAGCCCACTCACTTACAGGATGGTTGTTGAGGAGAAAATAGGAGGAAGAAAGTGTGTTGGATATGTTTGCTGCCTTGAATTATTTGTAAAAATAATAAAGGTGGGGTACAAATAAATAAAAAATAGCAAGCACAAGTATGTATAGATATAACGGCAATCGGATTCATCAACAATGACGATGATTCAGAGTACAGGGAGGAGGTGCAGTGCCTAGCTACGTGGTGCACTGACAATAACTTATTACTTAATACTAACAAGACCAAAGAGCTCATTGTGGACTTCAGGAAAAAGAATGGTCACACACACTTCCTATATACATTAACGGGAGAATGGTAGAACGTTGTCACCAGCTTCAAGTTCCTGGGGATCCACCTCTCTGAGGACTTGTCCTGGCAGATTAACACCACTAGTCTGATTAAGAAAGATCACCAGCATGTCTTCTTCCTAGATTACTGAGGAAGAATCACCTCTCCTCAAGCTATTCTGACTTAATTTCTACCACAGCACAATGAGAGCATCTTAAATAGCTGTATCATAGTATGGTATGGAAATTGCACTATAAAAGAAAAAAAGGCATTGGTGGTGAAAACTCCCAACGCATTATAGGAATTCCACTTCCTGCCATTATGAACTTTCAGAAGGAAACTATGTCTGCGTAAAGCCCACAGCAATCATTAAGGACCCCCCATCACAGCCCACAAACTATTTACTCTTCTTCCATCTGAGGAGGTTCACGTGCCTGCAGTTTAAAAACCAGCAGGCTACAGAACAGCTTTTACCACACAGCGGTTTCCTTGCTGAAACTCCTCAGTTCGTTTGTCCCTTGATAATAGTATGATGTATTTTGTATAATTCTCTGTGCAATTGTACTTTATATTCATTGTGTTCCATAAACATTTTGTACAGTTGTATATGTTCATATATGTGCAGTCACACCTATCCTTGTGTGCTCATGTACATAATTTTGTTTTGTTTTCCACTGACATATTCATAGATGCCTTGCAATTTTGCATACATATATTTTTATTTATATTTTGTTTTGCACTTCTGGTTGGATGCTAACTGCATTTCGTTGCCTGTATCCATGGCAATGACAATAAAGTTGAATCAAATATAATCTAATCTTATTAACTGGATAGGTCAAATGGATAATTTCAGAAATGTGTCCTCTGTATGAGATACCCTTTCTAGATGATGATGGAGAGAACAGACCATATAAATGAATGCAGGAAAATGGGCTCCCTTAGGGTCTTTTTTGGCCATGGCAAGCATAGATGACATTATTTCAAAGCATTTTTTCATAGATCAGCTCATTCTAACTTTCTTGTTCTGATTGTCTTCCCAGTCAGAAGCTTATACAAAATGTGAACAACTGCACTTGAAAGAGGCATTTTAGTAGAGGCATTTACTTGCATATAATTTTGAGATAAGAGAAAGTCTGTTTGTTTAGTTTTCCCATTTCATTTAAGATCTTTTGTGACCTATGGAAATCAATGAAAAGGTCAACACTGCAAACATCAGTTTATAAAGAAAAAACAATTGAAAATAAGTAGATGTATCTTAATAATTTAGAGTAACTCTGAACAAGTTATGGATATTTCACAAATCTGAACCATATATGAATTTTTAGCAATTAATTAATCTGTTCTCTTTTTTAATAATAAAAAAATAAATGCAATAAATGCTGTAGGGTCCAAAGCTATTATCAAAACCATACACTGTAGATCATATATTATGATCTTCTATTTTCTCATTAAAATTCTTAAAGGAGACATTCCAGGCTCGCTTTAGGCTGAAGCTGAATAGGCCCTGGACTAGTAAGCCAAAGCTTATAGGATATTGATGCTACCCATCTTTTCAAATTATCCTAAAAATGTAAATCTTCACATCAGTAGGTAGTGGTCCCATTAGTCAGTGTACCCTAAGGGTATCATATAACCTTGAGTCATCATTGAAGCCACTGCTACAGACAGTTCTGTCCATAATCAGGGAAGGTGTTTCTTTCTAATAAAAGCAGCACAATATTGTAAATTTTTCTGTGCTGAATTCAATGCATTTTCTGGCTGCTAATCGGGGAGGGGGATGACACAATTTTTCATTTTGAAAAAAGCAAACTTCCGCCAAATTGGCATAAGTTAGCTTTTCCCCCAAAATATAATTTTATCTGCCTAGAACATTCTTATGAGTCATATAATTGGGACTTAGTTTTAACTTTTCCCTAAGTATTATAAAATATAAAAGTTGTGGCATGACAGTATACCTTAAGCCAAGCATTTGAAGCAGTAAAAATAAAAGCAGTATCAATTCTGAAGTTCCTACCATAAAATATCAAAGAGGAGTCAGGCATGGCAGACATCTTCCCTGAAAGGTAGAAGGCCCAAGGCCAATGATCTTCCCTTGCAATGCAGAAAGATACTTAAGAAATGTGATACATGAATTTCTTTAGGAAATATCCTGATTTGCATGATGAACAAAAACAAGTTTTATATTTGTACTATTTGTGTACCACCCTGAAATTTGAGTTGATGGTAAATGGTAACATTGAAGTTTTGTAAATACAGGTAGTCCTCCACTTACAACAGTTCACTTAGTGATCGTTCAAAGTTACAACAGCACTGAAAAAAGTAACTTATAACCATTTTTCACAGTTACAATTTTTGCAGCATGTCCATGATCATGTAATCAAAATTCAAATGCTTGGCTACTGACTCATATTTATGACCCAAGGTCATGTGATTCCCCGTTTGTGACCTTCTGACAAGCAAAGTCAGTGGGGAAGCTAGATTCACTTAACAACTGTGTTATTAACTGCAGTGATCCATTTAACAACTGAGGCAAGAAAGGTCGTAAAATGGGACAAAACTCGAATAACAAATGTCTCACTTAATAACAGAAATTTTGGGCTCAGTTGTGGTCATAAGTTGAGGACTACCTGTATCTAAAAGCCACTGTGGCTATCACTTCTGCTCAGTTATGAATCTTCACAAATATGTTCTTTAATCTTGATTTGCACTCAGAAGTTTCTTGGCAAACAAAATCATGTAAAAATTTAAAGTCAGAAAATTTGAAAAGCGGTATTATGTAATTATGTGTAGTAGAACAGGGGTCCCCAACCACCGGTCCCCAGACTGGTACCAGTCCGTGGATCATTTTGTACCGGGCCGCAAAGCTTGGGCATCGCCATCTTGTTTCAACAGCGCTTCTGGGTTTTCGGTTGCTTCCGGGTTTTCAGTTGGAAAATGCTTCTGGGTTTTCGGTTGGAAAGCGGCGTTTGGGTGCTGAAGGAATCCTCGCACCTTAGTTTCGTCAAAGGGGAGGGAGGCTTTGAACGAAGAGCTGTCCTGATGNTGATGGAGTCTCGCGTTACTCAGGTACCGGTCCATGGAAGAATGAATAATCGTGAAACCGGTCCCTGGTACAAAAAAGACTGGGGACCACTGTAGTAGAAGATAATGATCTTCTGTAATCCTTGGATTATCATGCTGAATGTTGGCTGAGGTAAACTTTGGACGTGTAGCACAGAAAACATACTTGTTAGAATTAGGATTTTTATTTGTATCTTAGTTGAAACAGTTTTCAGATCACTTTCTGAAAAACCTTTACAAGTTGTCTCTGCCCTGAGGTCTTTATACTTCTTAGAATGTAGAAATATGATGTTATGAAGTAGTAGAGTTTGAATTTTCTGCAACATTTATGTAAGAAGCCACTATTAAAAGAACCATCTTATTTGCTGAAAATGTTGATTTTGAATTCTGAAGATTTAGATTTTACTAGAAAGGTATATAATTTGAGGGGGGCGGTGTTTTGAAAAGAAAAGTATGATGCATCAATGGGTCAGAAAGAGATATTTAAAAAGACCTCAAGTGTGCATGTTGCTCTCAGGTATGCTAAACCCATTTCTTGTTTCCACTCTACCTGTGTTCTGCTTTTCATTTCAGTTTTGTGTAAGATACTGTGATAAGTAAGAGAGTATGATAACATTGTAAATGCAATTGTATAAAACCTTGTTAAAGGCAATATTCAAGAAATTTGATCTTCTATATTCTATATAAAACAATATGATTCCTACATTTTGAACTAATGTATGTATTTGAATGTAGCGTGCATAGCAGTCCAGAGTTTTTAGAGTCGCCAACTATAATACATCTAAATAATACTAATAATGTATAATAGAACACAGATTTAAGCAAATTAGTTTTTAAAAATCAACGTTGATATCCGTATTTCGAAGTAAGCTATGCAGTGAAATGTACACTAGATATGCATTTATAATTGTTTTACAAGCTTTTTTGGAATACTATTTAATGTTCAAAAAGGATGTATTTTTTTGTGGTCAAAAGATGATGGACATGGACCAGAAAGCAAGCTAGATTCATTGATTTCCAGTAATTATGGCTCCTGGTAATTCCCACAACAAGGCAGTCTGACCTTGTTAGAAGGGTGTTAACAAACCTCCAGATTAGCCAATTGTTTTTAATATTCCTTCTCACAGTTGCCTGAACTTTTAACTTAAGAGAATTAAACTGAAACTCAGACATTAAATTCCACCTAATAAGTTATCTTGAGGTAAGGTGGGTGGCCTATAAAATAGATGAACAAACAAATGAATAAATAACTGCTTTCATTTCTAGCTGTTAATCAAATTTTATTGTTAGTAACAATACTTTTTTGGGATATTTCTGTGTACCAATATACCTGGGAAAGATTTAGATGTATAATTAAAAATGTTTTTGAACTTCAACATAAGCCATGCTTGCTATTTTAAGTTTCAGCAATTTTTCTTTCTGACTTCCATTCTTGGAAGACAGTTGCAATATTTCTCTCCAGTGGTTGGCAACATTAATTCTGTCCTTTTCTACCAGCCTTGTCTACAATTTCTTGGCTGGTCCTATATTTCTCCCCACCTGTTAACATAAGGTTAGTTGAAATTGGCAAGTTGAATATTTTTTTCGGGACTTGCTGTGAATCTAGCAAATTACCTTCTCGGGTTATTTTTTTTTCCTCTACTTGTTTCAGTAGATGAAATATTTTTTAGTTTTCTTATCTCCCACTTTGCAAAGCATGACTTATTTTTAGGGAGAGGAGGGATTTTTTTGAAAATAGGACACTAGTTCTTGCTGAGGTGGTTAAATTGTGTTCATTTTTTATCCACTTTAGACTTCAGCTTAGGTGTGAAATGACTTGAATGCTTCTTTTTAAAATAAAAACTCTCCCATGTCAAAAACAGGATGTCAAGAGAAATGATTGTAACTTGCAATAAAACTGACCATCAAATTAATTACTGAACATGAAGCTTCTTTTCTTGGCTTTTCTAGTTCCCAAAATACTATTAATTATTGCGAATAAAATACTAATCAGTTATTAGTCAACTGTCGGATATAGAATATTTTTAATCCCTTCTTTGTAGATAGGATCCATAATGCATAACATAGAAAGGGGAAACGGCTGAGTTTTCCATAAGCATCAATGTATTTTTTCCCTTTTTTCATCATTTTGTATATGTGGATGGGGCAAGGAGACAGATGTTAATTTTGTTGTTTTGTTGTTTGACCTTTTTCCTCTTCAGAAATAACTTTTTTTCTACAGTTAGTTTGGAAAGAAGAAAACATTTGCTCCTTTAGCACTATCTGCTCTCTAAAATGATCCATACCAGGCATTATAGAACTTTTAAAGAATGTGAGTTGAAAGTGAGACAGGTTCACAATAGATACTTTATCATCTCTGTCCCCCAGCCTGCTCTGCCCCTCCGTTACAATCCCAACCAGTTTCCACATGTTGCACCAAAAACTCTGAAAAAAGAGTTCCGTTTGTCATTTGTAATTGGGACTAGAGGACTTGGATTCAGAATGGACAAGTCACTGCAGCCAACTCACCACGATTAACTCAGCACGGCCAACTCACTCTGAGACAACTGGACATGGCCAACTCATTGTGGGACAGCTTACTGTGGGACAATTTAACAATTCAATTTAATTATTTAAAATAATTAAAAATTTGTTTTAATTTTTGTTAAATTAAAACAATTTGTCATTCACATTTTATTTTGTCCCTCCTTTGGCATGCTTTCTTTAATGATTCCACTATGTCTTCGATATTAATGCAACTCTTGTCCTGCGGGGAATTGTCCCACAATGAGTTGGCTGCAATAAGTTGGCCACAAGTTGGCTTCACAAGTTGGCCAGTGCTGCATTGACCATGGTGAGTTGTTGTAGACCTCCTGGGTTAGTTCTCAGTGACAGTTCAGTTTTAGTAGAAATACCAGTGTTTTCATTTAGGCTTTTCTTTCTTTTATCCCAGACCTTTGCCATCAATAAAACATAAAGGGCAGGTATTAATAAACTAATATTACAACAACTTCAGTTGCTAATCAAGGGATTCTGTAAGATCCAATCTGGATCAGTCACTGTGACCAGAGGTTTTGTCTTTTGAGCTTTTGGACTCATGCTGGAACTCATCCTCAGGGAACTTCTCTCTCCATCTTCTCTACTCTCTGGCGAGAGAAGTTCCCTGAGGATGGGCTCTCGGATACTTATACTTGTCTTCATTCACAAGGGATTCTTTGCAAAAGCAGGACAAGCAATAATATTGGTTTTAATGATTTTGTTGTGGAGTATTGTTATTTTCATAGTTACAGCTTATTTTCAAGGTGCAGTCCAAAAATTCTAATTTAGTTTTTGAGACAGTATGAAACTAAAAGGCAATTTTATTTTGATATTAGTACCTATTAAAATTTTGCTATACAGTTCTTCAATTTAAAATAAATATAGAATGTATACACAGTGAAAATTCACAGAAAGTACTTTTATTACGGAACATGTACAAAAAAAATTAAAAGTGTTTATAAAGTGTATTACGTCTAGCTGCATTGCATATTTTAAATGATATATTCATGAGAGAGTAAACAAATACATTTCAATATGGAAAGGTTGATTCATTCATGTTTACTTTCAAAATGTAATCATGCAAAATTAACATAATTTTATATTTGAGGGAACAAAGAAGCAAACAAAAGTTAATAATTAAGCACCCGGGGGGGGGAGCAGAGTTGGTGTTTATATTTACCATATTACCATGATGGCGAATCTATGGCATGCATGCCACACGTGTGGTACGCAAAGCCATTTGTGCCAGCATGCAAGCCACAGGCAAAATTACCTCACTGCACATGCATGTGCCTCCCAGCTGATTTCGGCCTCCCCTGTAGTTCTGGAAGTGACAAAATGGGACTATTTTTCAGTCTGCAAAGGCCGCAGAAGCTGTCCTCAAGCCTCTGGGAGGCCCAAAAAAGGCCTCCAACGGGCCAAAATCAGCTGGGAGGCACAGTGCAGGTAAGGGGGAGGTGGGGGGATTGCGCAGGAGGCGCACACATTGCCTTCTGGGTTGCTGGCACTGAGACACGCACGAAGCATGCAGACAAATTTTTGGCACAGGAGCCTAAAAGGGTTAGCCCCACTGCCATATGACTTACTTTGATTCTCTGCCTCTTTGATTCCCTGTCATTCTCCATGAGCTGTTCAGAGCATCCAGTAGTGGGAGGTGCTTCAGTCTCTGCATTTGTAGACTGGGCTTAAATTGTGGAACACTCCTCCTCCTCAGCGTTCCCCATTTTTAGCTCAGCCTCGTGAGAGATAGGCAGTGCTTGTGATTGTTCCTTGACCGAAACAGGAAACATTATTCGTGATCAGCAGGTTTGATTGTCTTCAGTTGTTCTGCACCTTCTATTTCCAACTTGAATTTCAGCCTGAGGGGTTTGTTTAAGGGAAGCGCCGATTCACGTCCACAAAAAAAAAAGTGGTGGAGGCTTCGGCGCTGCTCTGCACCACCTCTCCACAGCTGGATTTATTACCTCTGCCAGTTTGACTGCTGCAGGTTTTTTCATTCACTTATTCCTTTACCACGTGAGCTGTTGCTAAAAAAAAAAAAAAAACCGAGTCATATCGCTCTTCCCCTTTCCGAACACTTATTTGACGTGGAAACTTTGGATTCATGATATGTTCCACTTTCTCCCGCTGTTAGCTTAACAGACATCTCCGGCCATTTCGTTTACAGGGCGGGAAGTTTGCCGCTTTGAGAAGCACGCGAAGTGTTTAACGGCCGGAGCCATTTTGAACTGTCAAAACCTCATGGCTGCATGCCTGTTTTATCTTTCTTGTGCTGTGTGAGGTAGTTTCTGCTCGGGAGCAGCTTCCCTTGAGAATTGTGGGAACGATTATACCCTCGTCTTGGCTTGTCTGCATTCGAGGATATTATAACGTTTAAAAATTGTTGGCTCAACCCTCACAGCCTTATTATCTCAGCGGCACAACAGCAAGCACCCAGGCCTGTGTCAGCCTGTGCAGGGAAGCTGTTGAAGGCCCCTTCAATCATCAAGCGGGCCCTAAGTGTTTGCAATTTGGCTGTTTTGGTTTTTCACTATAATGTGTGACTTATATATTAGTACTTTCAAAAACAATCATAATAATAATATAATAATAATAATAATAATAATAATAATAATAATAATAATAATAATAATATAATAATATCTGCAGTATAATATTTAATTTCAATAAAATATTTTACTGAGACTCATTTTACATACAAAAAAAGCAGGGGGGGCAATAAGATTATTATCAGGGCAACCGGTCTTGACTCAGATCAGATCCCTGGGCATGCCAACTGCCCTTCTCTGTATTCTATACCAGACGTACTGCATTCTAATTTAATCAAAATGGCAAGTGTAGCACCTCTCAGAAATATCCTTAAAAAGAAAACGCAAATCCCAACACAAACCCAAGCAGGCTAAAGGATTCTAAGGCCTCAGAAAGGGACCCTTAGGCGCCACAAAGCCTTCAAAAGGAGATAGAGAAGCACACTCGGGAGCGCACATTGTACCTCACCACTTCCTCTCCTCGCCACCATCTGTTTCTCACATCCTCCTCCCCCCCTAGATCTTTCCCCTCTATCTCTTTCGTTTGCTCATGGCCAACAGACTACAAGTGCCCGGACCCCGACATGCGCGAAGGACTCCTGAAGCACATTCACTCTGATGGCTGCTGGCCTTCGTCAAGGCAACAGTTCATTGTGGAGGTCCCAGAAAAGATGAAAGCCTGGATGGAGCTGGCAAATGGCCAGGGAATTGCAGCGGACTTCAACACGCCGTCACAAGCCAAGGCATACCTATATGTCACCGATCACGGAGTCCCAATCGCTGAGGTCATTTCCCAGGTTGGAGCAGACCCATTTCCAGATACCTTTACAGGGGGAACCCCCTCCAAGTGGAGGAGGAGGAGGAAAGAGGAGGAAGTGGATCAAATTAACCGAATGGAAGAGTCTGAATTAGGGTCAATACATGATCGTGAGCTCCTGTCAGAAGCCAGATCCTTTGGAAAGGGAAATGTCAGAGGATGAAGGTCTTATTCCTGGCAACCGTTTTTGCAGGATTATTCCGGCCACAGCTTTTAGATCTCTCTTGTTTAAGGCAAACAACGATTGCAGGCTAAAAAGTCGACTCCGTCCACCACACCTGATCTTCAGAAGAGGACCAGGGGATCTGATCTTCAACCAACCGGTAGTTGAGGAAGAGGTGATCCCGGTTCCACCTATTTTTCGGATCTGGTACGGAAGCAGTGGGACTCTGCAGTGGTGTACAACACCCACACTGGGTATGACAGGAAATATTTTAATTGGCACCTGAATTCTCAATATTGAAATTCTGAGGTAGATTATCCTATAGTGGGGTTAGCGTCCTCTTCCATTCCAGCGATGTGCTGGAGGCTTTAAAGCTGGAGGAAAAATGGGCCGAGCTAGCCCTTCGACAGAGCCATCAGTCTTGACACGTGGGACATCAGAGCAGCCACGGCACTTCCTTCTTCACACTGTTCCTCTATCAGATGGCTCTGCTTCTTACAGGAACATGTCCCTAATTTCTAACCTTAGAGTACAACCAAGATATTGCAAGCTTATTGCAGCGGCTGAATTCACATAAACAAACAGGGGGGGCACACAATTGAAACAGCTAATGCAGGAAGCGGAGCGTCTTGTCGTTGGGCGAAAAGAACCTCCTTTCCATCAGAGCTGAGGCACATTTCGGGTCTGTCCAAAACACAGGGAACTGGCTGAGCGCAGGGCCACAGATTCCATGGAGTGGCGCCTCCATCCCTCCGTGTTCAACAAGCAATCAGGACATTTGGTCAGTGGTTGGTGACCTGTTCGTTTCCCCCTCAACACTCAGCTCCCGAGATTTTTTTCCAGGTACACATCGCAAGGCGCGGAGAAATTCCTCCACTGTTATAGCCCTGGAGCTGCGTGTATGCATTCCTCCACTGCCACTGCGTTCCCAAGGTCATCCAAAAATTACTCGATGGGGGTGGAACTACTTCTAGTAGCTTCTTACTGGCCCAGAATGCCATGGTTTGCAGACCTCCACAGCCTCTCCGTATCACCCCTTGAAGAATCGCCAGGACAGGATTTCCCTAACTCAGGGGCCCCTCAACATCCGGACCCTCATTGGTTGCACCTGACCATCTGGAGGTTGAGTGGAGTGGTTGAAGAGCGGAAAACCTCTCCACAGAGTTATCGCCACTATCCTAGCCACCAGACACCCATCAATACACGCATTTACAATGCCACATGGTCCATCTTCTGTAAATGTGCACCAAGTGTCAAATTGATCCCCTCTCCTTATGTGGCTCAAATTCTAGAGTTTTTACAAGAGGGACTTGACAAGGGGCTATCACCTAATACTCTGAAAAGACAGGTTGCGGCCTTGGCATCAGTTCTCAACTCGCGAAGGCTTAAATTCTCTTTCCCATCACTCACACATATGGTCCTTCCTCCGAGGAGCCACTAATTTACGTCCTCCAGCGATGCACCATTATCCACCTGGGACCTTAATAAGGTCCTTGTCCGCACTCACTAAGGGCCCTTTCTTAACCCTTTAAACATCAACCCCCCCAATTCCTAACTACAAAGTAATTTTTCCTGTAGCGATCACATCTGCTCGTCATGTTTCGGAGATTGCAGCCTTGTCTATCAGACAAGATCTTTTGTTTTTCCATGCCGACAGGGTGGATTATGATATACATTCATACCCAGTCAACTCGGCATTTCATAGGGCACAAGAGCTGATCTTCCTAATTTTTGCCCCAGACCATCACAAGAGATGGACAGAAATGGCATAAGACTTGATGTGAGACAGGGCATTACGAATTTACATCAATCGTACAGCGCCCTTCAGAAAGGAGGCCTTATTTGTGTCCTTTAGCCCAACACTCAGGGAACAAGGTCTACCTGCTACGATCGGCAATCGCGAAAGCATATCAGGACTCAATCCATGCAGGTGCCTAGGGCATACAGCTCATTCAACAAGGAGCCGCTGCAACATAGAGCAGCAATGGGCCACACACAGGCACCAATAACTGAAATTTGTTGAGCCGCCACTTGGGCCTCTCCCATCGCTATTCATTTGGCATTATAAAATAGATGTGTTTGATCCGGGAGGCTTCCTTTGGCAGAAGAGTTTTGCAACATTTCCACAGGTACCAGGAGGAGATTCCAGGCCAGACGGAGTCCCTCCCATAAGACAGGCCAAAGCTTTGTATGTCCCTACTACTGGATGCTCTGAACAGCTCATGGGAGAAAGGGCGTTGGTACTTACCTGACATGCCCTCCTCTTTGAGCTGTGAAGAGCCTCAGCCCCACCCTTTTATTTTTTCCATCTGGTGGGGCCCTGTTTCAGGCAACGAATTGGTAGGGCAATTAAGAAGAGGGTCTTTATTTTCTCTCGTCTTCGCCAAAACTGGGGAACCGATTGAGAAGGAGTCCCGTGGGGGAGGGGAGGAGCATGTCCACAATTTAAGCCCAGCCTACAATGCAGAGACTGAAGCCCTCCCACTACTGGATGCTCTCACTGCTCAAAGAGAACAGGCGATAGTCAGATAAGTACCAATGCCCTTTTTGAAGGAATAAAGACAAGCTCCCATGAAGATACATGAATGTCTGAATGCAGATTGTCAGAACTGTGATTTGGAATAATGTTACCAGAAGAGCAAAAAACAGGTATTCTAATACCCAATCCAGCATTTGGCTTATCAGTCCTGATAATGAGAACCTCATGGGAGGGGAGTGACTCTTCAGTGAGAAGAAAGAGTTAAATGTTTTTGAGGTTCTTTATAACTTTTAGAATTACTGCTCAGGAGGTTTTGAGCAGAGGAGTGCTTTTGCCAGCTATTGAAAAGAAGCAGCATGCAGCAAGGAGCATGGTTTCCTGCTGTTTACTATCTGTACCTTTCCCTAAGTATGTGTTGGGCATGATGTGTTGCTATCACAGTGGTACTGTTGTGGCAAACAATATTCTTTCAATGGTATTCATATCTCTTGCTTGTAAATGGTGGTTGTTTAACTAGAAATCGTAGATTAAAAAAAAAAAACTCTGTGAATCAAGAGTACAGAATAAGCCAAAGTGAATCTGAATGAAGTAGTTCTTCAGGTTAAATATAGCATGATGTAAGGACTGTCGTTTGCTGCTACCTCTGCCCTAATTTTTTATCTTTTCACCACAGCTTCCTATATGTAGAAGGTTTAATGTCTGTAATGAAGTATGCCCAATGGGTTGGTTCTCTTGTTGCTTTAAGTAAGTGTTGGCTTTCTACACAAGAGTCACACAATCTAAATTTATGAGGTTAGGGCTACAAATACCGGACAAACAGATGGCAATAGAGATCCATAGAAAGCTGCTATCATATAATAGTCATATAAATTTGCCAGCCCTTCTGTTTAAAGTACATTTAAAAGGTTCTCAGACTGAGAACAAAGAAAAGAAATACCACTGACAATCCAGAAAAGGAAAAAATGTAAAAAACAAACAATACCCACCAATCACAGGAAAAAAATGTCTGGACAAATCACATAACCAAGAGTTCAGCTTCCTCCTCCAAGGTTGGTTAAATCTTCCAGAGATGGCTGAAGTCTCAGTCAGTCAAATTTGCCTGAAATTTATTGAATATGAACAACAAGCTAGGATCAGTAAAACTAGTCATTGATGTAAGATCCATAAATTATATAATAATTAATTATATAATATATAATTATATAATATATAATAAAAGCACACTAAGACATAATAGAGACCTAGAAGATCAACAGACCTATGGAACAGCTGTCCTGCCCTACATAAGAGGTACTACAGACAAAAATCAGTAAGATACTACACAGCCATCACAATCAGACTGCTTCAAAACAGAGAAAAAAATAGCAGCATCCTTAGAACCCCAAAGATAAAATTAACCTGGAAAAACCAAGGCATATACGAGGTTTCCCTGTGCATCATGCCCGGGCACATACATTGGACAGACCAATAGAAGAATAAGCACCCGCCTGGATGAATACAAAAAATGCAGTAAAAAAGCTGGAACACACCTCCTCACTAGTCACAACAAATGAAAGCCACAGGTCATAACATCAACTTCAATGCACCAAACCTAGCCACTATAGAAAACCCCAGCCACAGAATCATCAGAGAAGCCATAGAAAATGAGAAAAGACCTGAAAGCATGAATAGAAGAGATGATTCCACCAGACTGTCAATCATTTGGAAGCCTGCATCTCAAATAGAAAGATCTCCACACACAAGCCAGGCAAACACCTGGGCACAAACAGAACTCCTCTGATACCTCCAGCTCAAACACCCCAAACAGGCACCCAAATGAAACCTAGCTTCCTAATAGAAAATAGCCTCCGTTTACTCGAACGCAAGCTGCACTGAAAGCCTCCAACACAGGAACACAGTGTTGCCAGCCAAACAAGCCACAAAACAGACAGAAGAAACCAGAAACACCAATCAAACGAGCTCCAAGAAATCAAAACACAGATCTAGACTCCCAACCAATCAGGATGTAGACAAAACCATTCTGGGACAAGATAGAGCTAGCATCAAATTTAAAACTTAAGGCTGTGATAGCCTGACCCACATACGAACTCAATACAAGAAGCCTGATGATGGCAGATGAGATTCTGCTGAAACGTTGCTACAACTTTAAAAGCACTACAATGACATGGGAACAGCACACATGTAAGTACCTGCGAAAACTTAAAAAAACATATATATATTCTGATAGTAGGTTGTAGGGAAAGCTGGAATGAGGGATCAACTGAAGTCCATTTTTTCAGAAAGCAGCTCTTCATTCCATCTCCTTTTTCTTTTTCCACACTTTTTTGAGTCCTCTGTCCTTGTAATATGTGATAAATATTTAGAACAAGCATTTAGCTTATCTTTCTATTTCCCACAGTTGGCATTTAACCTCCTTCTTGATAATCAAATCACAGAAAAGCATAATGGGGCTGGTAGTAGCATACTTAGTTAATTGATATTAATTTTCCAGTTTGCAACTTTGAAATAAAATACACACACGTAACACCTTTGGTTCAATGGACAATAGGTTGAAATTCTTGTATCTCTGGAAAATTAAGTCATTAAGAAGTTACGGAATATAATTTCTGAGCAAAATATTTGACTCTTTTCCCACACTAAATTGACTTTATGAAGAAACCCAACTCTAAAAATAGAGAAAAAAAACAATAGAGGGAAAAAATACTGACTTTGAATCAATTGGTTGATAATTATTATTAACATATGCTGTAGTAATAGCTAAACATTGTGATCAGATGTAACCCAATGGCAATATTCAACTGCAACTTTTGTGAACAACATAGTATTGTATGGACCTGCAGCATTCTCATCTTCTGAGTCACTAGAACGACTTGTTAAATTCTTTGAAACTGGAAAAAAAGCTTTCATGGATATTTGTTATCAACAAATGAATTTGATTTGCAGATGATGAGAAATGAATGGAACAAAGAATTAGAACTTGCTATGTTGCCTAAACAATGAAAGAGTGTTTTAATTTCTATAGCAAGAGTGTCAATGGACCTCAAATGATGACATACAACAAAAAGTAATATTTAGAATTGTACAAATAAGACTGTCAAAAACAGCATTTTGTTGGAGAAGTAATAAGGATGATGCTTCTTTAATACCTACATTTTTACAATATCCTACACTTCCCAGGTTTTGGAAGGAAGTATTTCATTATATAAATGTAATTGTGGGACAAAAGCTAAAATTTTCAGAGGATAATACTATTTTGTATTGCGTACCTGGTACTTCAAATTTGACAACCAGAGGACATAAACAGATTCTCCATGCCTTATTATGGCCAATTATGTTGCAGCATTGGAAAGATAAATGTATGGTCCATTTCACTGAATGGATTGAAGATCTGACTGCACTTGCTTCCTATGAACAGATTGTCCGTAGATGTAGACTTTGTATGGAGAAATATAATAAAATATTCAATCTATTATTTCACAAAATACAGTAGATTAAAAACATGATACCATGTTTCTCCAATAATACATCCCCCCCCAAAAGGAAGACCCAGCATGTTTTATGGGCATAAAATCAAATTAAGCCCCTCCCCCAAATTAAGGCCTATATTAAACATGTGAAATGTGCAGGAATGGCAGGGGGGGCTTGCCGTTAGAAAGTCCTTTTGTTGCATACCTGGATATGGTGCTGCCTACATTGACTTTGGCATTGGTGGGGCACTTCATATCGTGAGACCTTCCTCCACCATTGCTTTCTCTTCTCCCTTGCTGCCGTGGCGTTTAAAGCAACACCGCGGCATTTGGCACAGCCACGCACAGCCAACCAGGGCTCCTCCCTGCAACCGGAGCCCAGTGGAGACACTCGGCTTCAGGTGCTCCTGTTGCCGCTTTCCCTTTGCCTTCGAAGGTAAAGCCAATTATTTTAAAAATGATGCCCTACTACAGCATAGCCTCCCCTGCCCAAGAGGGTAGCTCAACCCCACATGGGGAGGCAAATCTCCCGGGGCTGCAGCTCAAGATCACCCCTCCCCCTGGAAGAAGCGCCCAGTCGTCATCCCTGCCTGGTGCCGGGCAGAGCATGAAGAGCTTCGCCTGGGGCGCCCAGCACAGCTGACAGGCGGGCCCTCCTTTCCGGCGGCGGTGCTCTCACCAAGGCAGCGAGCACCTACCCACCAGACCCTCTGCTCATCCCACCAGGGCCTCACCAGAGCCGTACGGGCTGGGCAGAGCCAGGAAAGTGAACCGTGGGTGTGCGCCTGCCTGCCAAAGAGCCGGGCTGACCTGAGCTTGGCTTCCTTCCCAAGTCCCTCCATCGTGAACCCTAAGGGGCCACCAGGAGAGGCCGCCCGAGGCAGTGATAGTGCCCACCTATCCATGGACAGGGAGGCAAGGCGACTCATCCTCCTCCAAGCTGAGCCCCGCGAAGTCAGTGCCTCTGCCTGATGCCCATTCCGCTGTAGCATTTGGAACTGCTGGCGCATTTGGAGTTGCACGGGGACGGGCTGGGCGAGGGGTGGAAAGGACAGGCGGCTTTGGGCTCTCTCTGCCGGCCAGAGAAGCAGCGCTGCCATCACCTCACCTCCCTGTCCGTGGATGGGTGGGTGCTATCACTGCCTCGGGCAGCCTCTCCTGGTGGCCCCTTCGGGTTCGCGCTGGAGGGAAAAAAAAATAAGGCCCGGCCTTATTATGTGAGAAACATGGTAATTATATAAATCTATTAATTTATATATAACTATGTATAAATTATATTCAATTAATCTATATACATCTAAGAGCCATGGTGGTATAGTGGTTAGAATTCAGTACTGCAGGTAATTCTGCTGACTGACAACTGCCGGCAGTTCAACCCTGACTGGCTTAAGGTTGACTCAGCCTTCCATTCTTCCAAGGTCGGTAAAATGAAGACAGATTGTTGGTGGCAATCTGCTGACTCTGTAAACCACTTAAAGAGGAACTGTAAAGCACCGTGAAGCAGTTTATAAATCTAAGTGCTATTGCTATTGGAAACATTATTTATTTAGTATATGGCAAAAAATATTAAAAAGCACCTCACAATTACATTCTCAATGGGAAAATATGAAACTATTTATTTACAAATTCAAAGGCAGACTATTTCTATAGTCAATACATGATGGAGTTGCATGCAGTAAGTCTGGACTTTTCCTGATATGCACTCAGAGGGAACCCGATCCACACTAGGTCACAAGTTGTTACAACTGGTTGCTTTGGAGCATCACAGTTACATTCTGAAGAGGAGAGCTTTCTCCATTTATGGAGGAAACTAGTCCTATTGAGGATTGATCTATTGATCATAATGCCACTAGATAACCATATATAGAATTGTAACTATTTGCTACTAAAATGATATACATTGAGGTATTTTTTGAGGTGTTTTTCCACTTTTTTAAAAGCACTTTCTATTTGCTCCTTATTTCCTTGACAATATATGTATTTCTATCATTCTGTTGTGGGTTTTCTCCCATTTGTTATTTTAAAAAGCAATAAAGAATAAGGGAAAAAATAACTGTGACCTTATGGGGACTCTTCTTTAAGAATTAATGATAAAAAGCTTCTGTAAATTTTTATGTGCATTTTCTCCCTGCCTGTTTCCAAGCTAGTGTGCATTTAACATCCTGTTGAGGCACTGACCAGGTCTAGTTTCCTAGCCTAGGGCTAAAAAAGCTGTTGATTTAAAATTTCCTTTACATTTGAGTTTCTTAGCAAAACTTTTATTAGGTCAAATAAAATATGATATGGAATAGGGGAGCCATTTACAATATGTTAGCAAAGTTTTCTGTCTTTCTTTCTCTTTCTTTCCTTCCTTTCTTCCTTCCTTTCTTTCTAATTGTCCTTTAGAAAAGGGGGAAGGATTTAGATTTGCCAATATAGTGTATTGTGTACTTCATCCAACTGTTCTTTAGAATTAGGATCAATAGTTTAAGTGATATTAAACTCTGGTGACTACTTGAAAAGATAAAATTACTTTTGAGTCGAACTCAAATTGTGTTGACTATCTGATTCATAGCTTTCTTGTTGACAGTATGGAAATGATTTCTTACTGCCTTCTGGGATGTTTTGTCAAATTCCAAGTCTAGCCTATGGACCTGATATTCCATGATAGTTTCCCATCAAAGCAGCAATGATCTTGCTTACATTGGTATCCATAGTGAATCAGAGTGATCCTAAAATGAAAAAAGTACATTGTGATCCCACAGCACAAACCTCCTCCTTTTGCACCACAAAGGATTGATGTTGTAGAAGCAGGAGATGGAAAAGAAATCAATCAGAATCTTCGTTAATAAACTGTCTTCGTTAAACAACAAATTTTGAATGGTACATCATCCATCAGTTTGCATCCTAGAAGCATTGTGAGAAATAATACTAAAAGTTAGAAATGAGCTATTTATTTTTTTGAATTTTTGTTATTTATTTAGAAAATTTATATTTCCACCTACTCGCACATGGCGACTTAAGGCAGTGTGCAAGGACATAAAAACACAATATAAAAGAAATAAAAAAGAAACATAATAAAAAATAAACATAATAAAATAATAACACCCCCACACACACCCTGGCAACAACTTTCATTCATATCAGCCATTGAATGGGCTCCATCCCACTCTGGGTTCCTCAGGCATGCTGCCAGAACAATGTCTTCAGGGACTTTCAGAAGAGTGTTAAAGTGGAGGCTGGTGTAATCTACAGAGGGATGATGTTTCAGAGAGGTGGAGCCACCATGGAGAAGGCCCTTCTTCTGGGTCCCTTGGGGATGGTCCCAAAACATTCTTTGTCTCCTCTTGCATGGAATAAGCCACACAATTCCAGTGGATTAATGCAACATGAAGTATCATAAAGATATTTATAACACTGTTAATGCTATTTATTGCTTTTATTTATTGAGAGATTTAAGGGCACATCGTAATAAATGCAATTTTTGTTCTGAAATAACTCTTTACTTGCTCATATAAAAAGCCAGGCACACCTACCAACTCAAAAAGCCAAGGTAGAGCAAAATTGCAGAATACTCTAAGTGAAAAATTCCAACAAGTACATGACCTTGTTCTCTGTGATAATTTCAAAATACGATTACTGTACTTAACCGTGGCTTGGCTTGGTCAATTTTTGTGCTCCCTGGTATTGTTTTCATTTGTGTGTCCTAGCCTTATTCAGTTCACACTGGCTGCCACTTTGGTTTTAGCAAACATTTTGTGTTTGGCAAACCACTTTGTTCTGACTTCTTAGAAATTGCACAAGCTAGCCTCTGCTAAACTCTCTACCTTTATTGACTTTTTTGAATGGGTCTCATGTATGCCATCTTTCATATGTGCTTTTCAGCATTTCAGGATATTTCTATTCACAAGAAACCCAAGTATTAATAGATTGTCCAGCATAGGCAAACTGCTTTCCCAGACACAAAACTATTTATAGATTTAAGAAGCTTATACATGTTATCCAACATTAATCATTGTTTTGTAAAATGAATAATTTAATGAGATCTGTAATAAGCTAATGTTACATTTTCTTTTAAAGGGACAATTCTATAATTGTCAATTTCATGTCAATGTATTAATTGTTTAAGGTTTTCATTCACCCTTCCCAATTTTTCATGTTAGTGTCCCGTAGGATTTTACCCAGAGTACAAATATATGTGTTCATCTGATGGTTTGTGTGGGGAAGAACTCTGAAACATCTGAGGGTTGAGTAAAACACACTTGAGAAATGTATGAAGATTACTTTAGCTTTTTTCCTTTCTTTCTTTCCTCAAGTAAGAACCAATTTGCCTCAAATTTTATTTCAGGCAACATGTAAAAGCAATCAAATAGGAGAATTAATGGCTTTCCTCTTCCAATAAATTGCTTATTTTGATGACAGATCATCGTGATGTCTCCCACATATTCCAACTGTCCTAGTAAATTGTGACAGTCTAGATTTGCCAGAACTAGTTTCTTATAAAACGAAACTTCCCATTTGCCTTCTGACATGCTACTGTATATACTCGAACAAAATGTCAGCATGTACCCCTAGGACATTCCTTTAAAGGTAGAAGTCTCAATGGCTAGGTTAGGCCAAAATAATAGGTCAAGACATATGGAATAAAATGGTGAATTGTTGAATAAACAATGTCTGGAAGGCTATCTTATGTTCATCTCTGAAGAGCATCTTACTATCAGAACAATTAAAAGTTTTAGGACTGCAGTTGCTTTTCCCATTTCCTGTGGCTTATTCATAGCGTGTCCTTCTGTCTTTGTTTGTGGGTAGGTGTGATCAGCTAAAGAGAAAACATCTTTTGCTGCTCACACTATAATTTAAAAAATAAATTATTTTATGTATCTCAGCATAAAGTATAGCACAACTGGATTCGCTCTTTGATATTAGAATATGAATTTGTGCCAGTTGCATTGGCTGGACCCTTGTAAATTTTGTTGTTTAAATTCACGAATCCATCAATTTCTTACCTTTTTTTGTCAGTTTTTTTAATTTCATTACATTCATTTATTGTATTGTGAGCCACTCAGAGTTAATTGAAGATCTGAGGCAATGTAATTTGGTAATATTATACAAAGATCTGAAGATGTCTCTTAAGAGAGAAGTGTGTGGATTAAGAGGGGAAAGTGTTGTGTTGACAAATGACACCCCATTTCCTGTTCCCCACCTCAAAGTTTCTCATTATCAATGATTCCCTGACGTAACCTCTGCTCTGCTCATTGGCACTTACAAGCAAGTGAACCAACTTGCTATTCGCAGTTACCTCAGTGATATTTACAGCATTTAAATGTCAGTTACACAGATGTAAATAGAAATTGCAAGAAGCTGGGAGAAAATAGTCCGACAGCTAGAGTTAATACTGATGTGAAAGCTGAAAACCTTTGTCTTAAACAAACACACAACACTTCTTATATTGTATGCCACTGTTTAAAAAGCAGCCCCAACTGAGAAGGCTTTAAAAATATCCTCCCCACCAAGAAAGGCAAAGAAAAGTTGAGTGGACCAGTGAAGATTATTTTCCTTTTCCGCAGCAACCCTAAAATCCAGCAAATTAAATTAAAAGTGCATATTTAAAGGAACTGTGTGTTGATGCACTCTCCAGAATTTCAACTTTCCAGAGTGGGGAGATGTATATAATCTGAGCTCTAAAAACTGACAGCACCAAGGCTTCTAGACAGCAATAATACAATGCGCTGATGTTGCTTTTTCAGTCTCTAGCTTGACATGGTGACTTGGGAGGGGGATTGTCTGCAAATTGTGCTTTGTCATGTGATTTATTAGCTGACAGTAAATCTCTTCGCTTTCTCCCCCCCCCCCC
>BHFT01018098.1:0-16859 GCA_004320025.1 Laticauda laticaudata | reverse complement strand
CTACAATGACGTGGGATAATACCTGAAGGAAGCTGAACAGCACACATGTAAGTACCCGCGAAAACTTTAAAAAAAAAATTATATATATATATATATCTCACATTATATATATGTATATTTTGTGTGTGTGTATAATTATAATATAAATTAAAAACTAAGAGTGAGAGATACCTCACTGATAACATCACTGCCAACAAGAAAATTATGTTGTCTGTTGGATGGATTAAGAAAACGATGTAATTAGAGTCTTAATAACTTAGGTTATCAACACAGGAGCTGTATTTAAAATTCAAAGAGTGAAGGATCTGTAATATCAATTTCAAGCACTGATTCATTCACAAACCTGCTGGCCAGAGGGCAACAATTGAATTTTCTGTAATAACTGTGGCTGTGCAGTGCTTTGGATCTGAAGGGAAAAATTCCTTTGGTTCACACACAAGCACACACATACTATAGTATCTATCTGCAACTTTCCCAGAATCACACTGAAGCTGCAGAGGACAGGCACAGGATCCTGGGAAAAGATGTGGTTGATTTAAATAGTTACAAATTGAAGCCACAGAAGCAAACTTTCTGTTATATAGAGGTGGGAAGTAGGGAATGTTATTGGCTACTTTTCTTGTAAACTGCCCAGAGCCATATTGTTTGAGTTGGACAGTAAAATAAATAAGGAAATAGATAAATCCTGTGAACTGTGTTATCATTAATGTTAAAAATATTAAGTAATTACCAGAAAACTTTACTGGTGTTTATTTCCAGTTTCTGGCATACACACACACACACCCTTTCATTTAGTAAAATGGATTCATTTCATGACCACAGCATTCTCTTAAGACTATTGCAAAAAATGCTAGAAAAACCGGGTCAAGTCACATGATGTTTTGACTTATGGCTGTAATTCTAGGCTCCGTTATAATTGTAAGTCAAAGGCAACCTTTTTCACAGAAGAACTCAGGCACTGGTACTATCCTTTGGCAGCCTCTGCACTCACAGTAGTGATTCCTGCAAAAGTCTCCTCAATTCCAAATTGAGACCCTCTTGTCTAGTCTCACCTTTCCTCTATTTTGTGTTCAGGCGTTACAGCTTTAATGTCTGCAGAGATTCTCAGTCATCCAGGTCATGGTTGTCCCAAAGGTGCTTTTTCAGGAGGCAACTGGACTTTCTGGTTTTTCCACTTCCCATCCAGGAAGCTTCTTCAGCTCTGACAGGAGCGTCAGTTCATTTCCAGAGGAAAAATTGCAGAATACAGGAACCAGAAGCACTACTCTGGTGACCCAGAGGACATAGATAAACCTCTAAGTGCTTCAAAGACCCTCTAAAACAGCAGTCACCAACCGGTGGGCCATGAGAAAATTTTGGTGGGCTTCAGAGAAATGTCCCTCCCAGAATACCCCCCAAAGCAATTAATCCAGGCTGTGCAGAAACACAAGGCTGCGCCGCCCATATGGCCTGCAGGAAGTTCCCTGCCCAGTCACTCCTTACCCAACAAACTTGCCTGCTAAATTGCTATTTTTCCTTTTTCTGACCATCATCTGTTCTGTGCTGGAAGATTTAGATTAGCTAGGAAGCAGGAAATGGTTGGATTTCTTGCTTTCTAGCTCGTCTTTAGATCTCGGCTCAGCACAGCCAAACCTCCCTTAGGACTGACTGAAGGTTTGCTTGCAAGCAAATTCAGTGCAGACTCACAGCAAGCAAATTTGAGAGACTGAGCTAGCCGATGGCNTATTTATATGCGTGATGTGTTGTGAGTTAATTTTGTGAGTTTGCTTGCTAGGAAATTTTATGTGACAGACTGAGCTAGCCAGTGGCAGATAGATAGATCTCTGAATGAATCTGTGATTCTGTGAACAACTCACTCTGCCTGCTTTGCCTGATTTTGGGTAAAAGTTGCTCTTTTTTAATAAAAAAATCAATATTTATATAAATATTTATAATATTTACGTACAAGCCATGCCCAGCCAGTCACATGACCACCAAGCCACACCCACAAATTAGGCCACACCCACAGAACCGGTTAGTGCTCCCTGGGATCTAAAATTATGAGTTTGGTGGTCCCTGAGGTCCAAAAGGTTGGCGACCCCTTCTCTAAAAGGATGCAAATGACCAGCTGACTGCAAGGAATATAAATCCTTCCATTCCCCACTATCCTGTCAGAGCTGAAAAAGCTTCTTGGATGAGAAGTGAAACGTCTTCAAAAAAAAAACAAGAAAGTCCAGTTGCCTCCTGAAAAAGTACCTTTATATGTAGTTTTGACATTTTTTTCATTTAGTAAATCAAAGCACTCCTGGCTATAGGAGAAAATATGTAACCCATTTTTTGTTTGTTTGTTTTATTCCTCTCTTATTTTTTCTACACATTTTATTTCCAGCAGGATTTCTGCTACTCATTTCACAGGAAGAAATAACTTTCCCGGGTTTTAGAACTTCTGTTGGATTTGTTAGACATTGGATTTATTAAATACATAAATGTACTTTACTGTCAAGCTATAGGGCAAATTCTATCACTTATGTGCTCCTGACAAGTGCCATGAAATACTGTTAGAAGCCTGGGCTGGATTAATTGCTCCTGACATTGGTTCCTCCTAGGCTGAGTCATGATTATGCACAAGTGCACAGGCATTTTTTGTGCTGTTAGCCAGCCAAGGGAGCAAGCTTGATGTAAAACCTTACTTTTTTCACCGCCAAATTGCATTTTGTTGGATCGGGTCCAGCGTTCAAGTCTTGTCAATATCTTTCTGGATCTTGAGCCTATCCACCCCCAGCTTATATCATCTGCAAATTATACGAGTTCCTCTTCTATTCCCTCATCGAAATCATTTCTGAAAATGTTGGAACAGCATTGGGCATAAGGCAGACCTTTGGAGTACCACATCGCATGCTTTCCTCCATGTAGATCTAGTTCCATTGAGGACTACACATTGAGTACGGTTGGTCAGCCCGTTATGAATACATCTGATGGCGATGCTGTCTATCTCGTGTTTTTCTATCTTGGCCTCTGCCAAGAGAGTCTAGAAATCCAATAAACAAGGAACAATAAAAAGGACAAGAAACACAAAGAGGTGGAATCCAGAATTCCAAAGATAATACATTGCAGCAAGGTAAAGGCAACATAACTGAGATTTACAAAATAACGTGCCTACCGTCCCTGCCCTATTATTTCTTTTTATTTTTCTTATATGCATCCGTTTCATGTATTCATAACTATGTTTATACTTATACCTATTATCTTGTAAGCAAATAAATTTAAAAAAAATGTCTTTGTACAGAATGAAATGAATAAATGAGCCAAACTGGGCCTCTACCCAAATGTCCAGCTGAAGTACTGTTAGACTCTGCTCTCCTGCTGACCCACTTTTTGGCTAGCCTGGCTGCCATGAAGAGCTAAACCTTCTGTTGCTGGATCTTTAAAGCACTCCTTTGCTTAGGACTGGAGAATTGAAGTTCATATCTGAGAGGCTGTTAGTGGGTGCAGGCGGGGAGTACTGGATTTACCTCACGCAGAGGCATTGGTTTCACCTTCTGCAAATTATCCCTAGATGTCCTTGGCTCTTAATAGCTCTTCTTCAGAAGACAAACAAGCAAGACCATAAAAAAGCACTAGTTTTACAACTGACAATTGTCATGGTGTTTTAGGAGTAAACCATGGTTTTCAACAGTTTGGATTAATGAGAGTAAGCATTAAAAATTGATGCACATTTGTAAATGCCACAGCTGAAGATGAAAAAGCATAGCATTAAACTGATTTTCTTGCTTCAAAGAAACCTTGAATTCTCCACGTTTCTGAATATTCTATTCTTGGCAAAATAAATGTTATTTTAATTAGCATCCTTTTAATATAGCCATGCATGTTTTCTAGTCTACTAGGAGCATAACTAGAATTGGGGACTAATGCAAATGTTCGAGATTCAGCAGCATTTTCACATACTATCTACAGGCTTTAAATTTTTTTAAAAAATCATGACATAGCAGGCAACTGCTGAAAAGAAAGATTCAACACTTTTAACTGATGGAAAATTCTATACACCCAGCCCAACTGGAACATTTTCTTCCTTCAAATTCCTTCATGTAAATTTCTATAAATCCTTTTTGTTGTTTTAATCGTTGTGCTAGGACACAGCCCTAGTTTGCAAATAGTGGCCTCACCTTGATAATATTTATTGTTACTTCATTGCATGGCAGGTTAAACAAGTGTCCTGTGAATTTTCTACCAAGGGATCTTAAAGTAGCCTTCAAACCTGACTACCTCTTCTGTTTATTAGTTTTTACTGGGCAAAAGATTTTTGTTTGTTTCCTTCCCAATCGGCCTGCAGTGTTAGAAAATCAGCTTGAGTTGCAATGAACTTACATCTGTTTTCAGTTTTGATACTCAGCATTTGGATATTCCGAAACAAATAATATATTGTAGTTGGAGTGCATGTAATTAATTCTGAGTTGTTTTTATTTGAACAGTTTTATTTCAAAGATGGATATGATCACCCAACTCAGAAGCTGATACTGCATGATAGCTTATAAACTATATATTATAAGCTGAACAGGAAATATAAGTCTGGAACTGCATTTTTAGGGAGCAGGAGTGAGCTAATATTCCTCTATCATAATTTGTGATTTGTAATTTGGATAAAAGAAACTATTAATTTCTCTCTGGTACATTGGCATGTCAGAGGGAGGGCAGACAACGGGACACTGGGGGCGGGATAGTCTCAAGGACTGTGGGTGTTGTGGTTAGCTGGCAGCAGGTGTGGACGGCTGAGGAGAGCGAGGACTCAGATGATGGGCCAGGACCATTAGGGGAGTGGATTGCTGCCTTCAGAGATTGTGGGGGCTGCGATGAGGTTCCCGAGGAGCGTGTGCCAAGTGTGCAGGATTGCTCGCAGGAAAGAACAGCTACAACAGCACGGGCAACTCAGGAGTAAGGCTGCAAGGTTATGGCCCCTCCTTCAAGAAGGTAAAAGGCAACTATGCAGTGAACGTTCTTTGTAGGAAGCAAAGACGTTTTGAAACTTAGCCTCCTGGACAGAACAGTTGGTAGTTGAAGACTCTTGTGTTGTAAACTATTTCTTATGTGTTGTTTTTTGGCAGCTTTGCAAAAACTTGGCAAGGCTCTTTCTTGTCGGAGCTGATTAGTTAGAAGCAGCCTTTTATCTATAAAGAAACAGGATTCATAGATGAAACATTAAAAGATTGTGTTGCTGCCTTTGTCTTGGAACCAGGTTTGGGTCAGAACAGTGAGGAACCTGATGGTGGGAAGTAGAACATGGGATGTCTTGGGGGTGGGGAAAGACTGAGGCAAATGGGCCTGTGCTTGTGCCCATTTCCTCACCCCTGAGGCACCTCATGTTGCACTAAACAACCCAAGCAGTCATTTAATAACCACATCAAAGAAAGCAAGAGATGGGATGTGAAAGATATAAAGGGACATTCCATCATGTTTAGTGGATATGTAAAAGAGCTGAAAAGATTGGATACAAACACATTAATTCAGGACTAAAGTATAATAAAACAAGAGGTTTTTCTTTGGGAATCAATGAACAGTTAACTAGAAAAATGACATGGACTTTTATTTTTATACATGACATGTGCAGCAAGATTGGTAAATGGTCAAAAGTGGAAAGGTTCGACACTACCCACAAGAGAGGAATGGCTGGTTAAGATGATAAAATTTACAGAACTGGTTAAATTAACTTATTTGATTAAAGAAAAAAGACAATATCTACATTTATGGCTGTCTGGAAGCCCATTACAGACTTTTTTTATGAAACAAAATAATGGCTTGTGGTTTTGATGATTAGGAAAAAACAGATAATAGAAAAAAGTGAGTTTTTTGTAAAGTAAGCAATGAGTAAACAAGCAAATATCCATATTTATATTTCCTGCAAAGGAAATTGGAAGCTTTTTTCTATTCCTATTCTTTTCTTTCTACATTTTTATCTTTTCTTTTTCCTTTTTCTCTTTCTCTATCTTAATTTATGTATTAGTTTGTGTTAGTTTTAGTGTTCTCTTTAAAACCTTAACAACATTTATATTAAAAGAAAAAGAGTGATTGTATTTGCAAGTGCTTTCTCCTTCCTCCCTCCATAGATGAGACAAATACTCTTCCATTTCAAATGACTCTCCCCCCATTTCTTGAAGTATGAAGATTTTGTTTAGAAACTCCAGATAAGTTCGCTCTGACTTTTCTCACACCAAAATACTGTAGTTAGGAGTTTAATTACAAGGTGGCTTTTCAAATTTCAAAATACAGCTCTTCTTTCTCTTGGCTTTTTGTTATGTGGTACACATGAATGATCTGTATAGACAATGATGTAGAATGTAATCCTCCTCTGCACTTCAAACTCAGGTTGAGGTAACTGCTCCACCATCTTAAGTCCGCTCTCTGAGAGTGTATTAAAACTTAACAGCTTTCCTCCATACATAAATCTCTAAGCTTCACTCCTTGTCCTTGTGCTTGTGTTACAGGTTATGGCCACACTGTGCCTTTGTCAGATGGAGGAAAGGCCTTTTGCATCATCTATTCAGTTATTGGGATCCCCTTTACCCTGCTCTTCCTGACGGCAGTGGTCCAGCGCATCATTGTTTATGTCACCAGGCGGCCTGTACTGTATTTCCACATCCACTGGGGCTTTTCGAAGCAAATTGTGGCCATCATCCACGCAGTGGTTTTGGGCTTTGTGATCATCTCATGCTTTTTCTTTATCCCGGCAATAATATTTTCTGTCCTGGAAGATGATTGGAACTTTCTGGAATCGTTTTATTTTTGCTTCATTTCTCTTAGCACCATCGGCCTTGGCGACTACGTTCCAGGAGAAGGTTATAACCAAAAATTCAGAGAGCTATATAAAATAGGAATTACATGTGAGTAGCAAACGGACACTCTGACAAGGAAAAAGGCCTTAATAACCTTTTATATTGTATAACTGCAGAAACAAAAAATAGTTAATGAGATT
Source organism: Laticauda laticaudata (assembly GCA_004320025.1). Classification (NCBI taxonomy): domain Eukaryota; kingdom Metazoa; phylum Chordata; class Lepidosauria; order Squamata; family Elapidae; genus Laticauda; species Laticauda laticaudata. The sequence continues at coordinate 9,916 of BHFT01018098.1, read as the reverse complement.
TTTGCAACTCTTATTGAAGTTGTGCTTTTTGTTTAATGTGTAATTTACATTTTAACTAATTGCTATAGAAGCTGTACAGTAGTCCTTGACTTGTAACCGTTCATTTAGTGACTATTCAAAGTTATACTGAAAAAGTTGCACTAAGAAAAGTGACTTAAGATTTATTCACACTTAATGACCGTTGCAGCACCCCCATGATCTTGTGATCAGAATTCAAATGCTTGGCAATTGGCATGTATTTATGACAGTTATAGTCTCCCCAGACCATGTGATCACCTTTTGCAACCTAAGAAACAAAGTTACTGAGGAAGCCTAACAACCATGTTATTAACTGCAATGATTAACAACTGTGCCAAGAAAGGATGCAAAATGGGTAAAGCTGATTTAACAATTGTCTTGCTTAGTAATGGAAATTTTGAACTCAATTGTGGTTGTAAGTCAATGACTATCTGTATATTCTCATTCTTGCAAGCAAAGTTAACCAGTCAGATATTACTAAATGCAATCAAGCTCTTATAAATGATTCATAGAATAGTTATAAACTGTCTTTTTAAGAATTAACAATTAAGCAGAGCCACTATATTCAAGAAAGTGTGTGTCACTTCAAAGTTAGATGTATCATCCTCCAAACATTTATGTCAAATACTGATTTTTACTGTGACAAAAAGCAACTAGATATTCAGCTTATTGACTTTTATTCGTTATCTTAAAGTACATTTTCTTACATGTGCTTATATTCTTAATATTTACAAGGTTAATACAGTCTAGCAGAGAGTAGAGTAGATCACTCCAAATACTTCTGATTTCCTATCACTCTTTGTAAAGTAATCTTATCATGTTTTAAAATACTTTATTACATGTTTATGTAGCTTCTATCTCTCTTAGTTTTCAGCAGGTGTTGCATACTTAGGATAATGGGGTATTTAAATTGAAACTGTGCAGCTAATATAACAGTGAAACCCAGCCTTTTGTTGATTGCAATGATTAAAATGATATTTTTAAACTTACATATAGTTCCAAATTTATATTTAATTAGCAAGAGTATTATTGTTGATTGTATAACTCTTGTATTATACTCTGATTGTATAACCAATACTCTAAAACTCCATATTGATCTACTTTCAGGAGAGGGAGAGAGGGAGATATCCAAAGTAGCTTTTACATGTTAGTCAAATCCCACTATAAATGAGAGCTATTCAAGCCTTATTTATATGTTTGATAATTATGTTAGTCAGTACATAAGATGGTGTACAATTCTGCTTAAGAGTCCTACGGTTTGATTTAAGTCTTTCAGAATGTGGGAGGTTTAACGGGGACATGTGAAAGGACTGTGCATGGCATGGGCATTAAGAACTTCTGGATCAGCAATTAATCCTTTTCACTTGTGGAGATTTGCACTACTACTTACATTCAGTCAATTCATAGTTCATCAACTGTGATAATTTTTTCCTAGGTTACCTGTTGCTGGGCCTCATCGCAATGCTGGTTGTTCTAGAGACTTTCTGTGAACTTCACGAACTCAAAAAATTTAGGAAAATATTCTACGTGAAGAAAAATAAGGAAGAAGACCAAGTGCACATTACGGAACACGACCAACTATCCTTCTCTTCAATTTCAGACCAGGCAGCATCCATGAAGGAAGACCAGAAAGTAGATGAGCCTTTTGTGACTCCTCAACCTGCAGTTAACTGTGACGGCTTGATAAACAATTAACCAGGGGCTTCCATTCCAGTATCAACAACAGTGCACTTAACATTCTTGCAGTTAGAAGTAGTACTATTAATGTAATTATAGAAGCAGGAATACTATGCTATACTATTCATATATTCATAATGCTTTGGGATCTTTTACAATTTATGGGCCACATAGAGGTATTTTTGTTGCTGGCTCTACATAGTGGGAATGTTGACTGAAACTAGCGTGCAGTTGAGAACCTCAGGATTCATGACATATATGTAGTATGTAATCCTTGTTCAGTCTCTTTTCCTCTTCCACTCTAAAATCAACAAAATACTTTACTTTTTCACAAAAATCAGATATTCTTATGCCAATTTCATGTATGGTAACAAATCTTTGGAAAGCACTGAGTTAGTAAACCTTCATGCTTTCTACATAAGGGAATATGGTAGCCACAGCAGCCCTTAGAAAATAGGAATAATCTTCCAGATGTCAATCACTGAGGTATGTGGCAGTGCAATTATTGCTACAGAACCAAAAAGTGAGAACCAAGTTTATTCTATGTCAGGATTCCTGCATGATTTATTAGGAGTGAACATGTCGGCATGACCTGTTTGAATTCTGGGAATTGAAGTTCACAAGTCTTAAAGTTTCCAAGGTTGGAGACCCCTGTTCTAGATGAAAACTACTAAGCCTGAATGTGATCTCTGGGTGTTTTCCTTCTAGCCTTAAATATCACAAAAGGGTGTTATGCATCGGATTTTAGTGGGTTGTAGGAACAGAGACCCATGAACACCAGCATACAGAACTGAAGGCGTATTGGACTAGAAAGCCATCTTCCTTAGCGTTTTCACTTTCATGTTGGGCTCCTGTTTTAGCAGACTGGCTGTGATTTTCAAACTATTCATCGCCAAGCAATTTTACAGCTAAGATCTTATTTATTCAGTGAAATAATAATCAAGCTGAATATTAAAGTAATGATAAAAAGAGAAAAATACTTGAAAGCTCTTATCACCTAAAAGCACTGTACATAAATTTAATTTTTATTAATAGATTTTGTATCTTTACTAGAGAATTGACTTTCTTGATAAATCTGCTTCAAAATCTATGTGAACTGAAATTTATTTTTCGGAAACCACAACTCAGAGATGCTTCTTTTATTTGATTTGAAGCTTAGTGTAGTGCATGCGCACCAAAACTGATATTTTTATACCATTTAAGTTAGTTTCGATTGTATAATTCAACTGTTATTTATGTACATAAATATATTTATATATTGTGTGTATCATGTAGATTGCTAGAAATGAAGTGTCAGATTTGAAATTTTAAAGGTTCCTTTCCTCATATATATATATATTTTATGAATCATTCAAACTATGGCACTGAAAATAATGACTTAAATTCTGACCAAATGAATGTGGAAGGATAAGTCATTATGCCTGCAATGTTAACATTACTGTTTTGTTTTGTTTTGTTTTATTATGACAGCCTACTCTTATTGGTGACAGTATTTCCAAGTAGCTTGAATGCTACAGCATCCTTCACACTGTACTGTACTATTATAAGAATTCCAGGATTTTTAATTGACAATTGTTTGCCTGCGAAACAGGCTGAAGTTGCTATAATTGCACAAGGTCTGTTTTTTTTTTTTTTACGCAACGCAGAATATGGAACAAGCTTAGTTTGAAGAGGAATATCCTGTAAGAAAAACTGTAGAGATAAGAACTAGTTATTCTACTAATTAGTATTCTAGACTTTTAAAATAAATTCTGTAGGGTTCCAAAATCTGTCTCCTCTCTCTGTTTTCGACATTTCTTATCATTTAACGTATAATTTTACCTTGCACATTATATAATCTAACTCTCCCTATATATAATGCATATGAGTCTGTTCAGGCTTTTGTTCAGAGTCATTTTCCCAACGTCTACTTGTAGTTGTGCTTTTAAAGCTTGAGCCAACGTTTCAGCATAATCTATCATCATCATTCCTGTTTTGTCGTGTGTGCTATAGTAGTGGTGTACATATAGGCTTTGTATATTAGTATATATGTATATATATATATATATAATATATATATATAATATATATATATACTATATATTATATATTATACAATATATTTACGATATTAGATATATACTATAGTAAATATATATTACTACTATATATATATATATATATATATAATAGATGCATACACACTAGCCATACATACAAACTCACTACAGAAGCCTGATGATGGCAGATGAGATTCTGCCAAAACGTTGCTACAACTTTAAAAGCACTAGAGTGACGTGGGATATAGCTCCGAAGGAAGCTGAACAGCACACACTATATATTTAGTATATATGTGCTGTGGTGTGTGTTGATGTGTGGTTATTATAAGATCTACTTTATAACGTATAGGTATAGCTTTCTATGTCTACCAGTTCAGAGGAACGAAGTTAATAATATTTATATTTATTTATTTGAGAAAACCCGAATAACCAAAGATCCCATACATACCCACGTGAAAACCAGAAAACAAATATATATATATCACTACTGTTGCCACTACCACTAGCTTCTTCAGGGCACATCTGAAACTGAACTTAGTAACAGACATTTAGCGTCCTATGTTCAATAGAGTGAAATGCAAAATGGTATATTATTATTATCATTAGATACACAACAATGTGAAATCAGAGACATCAGTTCTTTAGCTAGTGTTGGCCTTCATTCACATCAGGTTTTTCCAAAGAACTTAAGGTGTTGTACTGTAAAGTATTGGCATAGTACCTGTGGGGATGCAAGCAACGAACCTTTTGCAGTTGATGAAAACATGCTCAATGCACAGATTTTCCAAGTGTTGTCCAAGATACTTAGTGTTGCCTTGATTGGGACCACCATGGCTGATTTATGCCATAATGTTTTGGTTTCTATTTTCAGATTTTGATGTTTTCATTATGGTTGTTCATGCATTCGGTCAGGTGTTTGGACTGGATTTGACACTTTTATCTACTTATTGAGTCCTTCCCAAGGTTATCATCATAATTATCATTATTGTTGTTGTAATTCAGAGAAAAAAAGTGGTTAGTAACATTTAAGCTGAAGTACATATTTATTACACATTAGTTAAAACTGATTTCAGGAAGAACTTTCATTAAACATCAAAAGCCTGCCTCAGTAGAAAAGCAATGCCTTTCAACAAAAGGGCAAGTTCCTGAGGCTCAAAAAACTGAGAACGTCTTCATATTCCTACGAAAAGGACCTTGGATTAGGGTGGGGGTTTTAAAAAGTATGTTTTCAGAATCTTAAAATCCAGAGCATTTTATACAAATGAATGCAATACTTTACATAACATTTTATAGGACACATGAACTGATTTGTGCCTTAAAATCATTCAATAATCCATAAAGCTATAACTTTTCTTGTAACTAGTCCTAGTTAATAGTTTGGCTATAATATTTGTGACCAATTAAAGTCTCTTAAAAGCTTTTCATAGGCAGTCCCACATAGCTTGCATTAAAATAATTGAAACAGGAATTTCAACCTGTGAAACTGATCAGGCCTTACGCGGGAATAGTTCACATGCTAGCTGGAGCTGGGAAAACATACTACTGACTATATAGGTAGTTTTCAATTCATGATGGTAATTAGGCCCCAAATTTCCATTGCTAACTGATGTGGTCATAAATTGTAATGTCACATAGCCTCATTACTTAGTGACAACAATCCCTGCAGTCCCTGTTCCTATCGTTTTGCAAGGTTTTTTGCAGGTCATTAAGGAACCCTGTGGCTTCCAACCATCAAAGTCAATGGGGAAGCCAGAAAGAAGTTCCAGGCAAGCAAGTTGCTGAAATGGTTAGTGGCTTACATCTGGCAGGGGAGATGTCAAATGTGAAGAATCAGGACTGCACATTAAGTTCCAGTTAAACTGATTTCTTGCTCATGCCTATACACAAGAATCTTAACAGTCAGCACTAAATTGGCACAAGATAAGCATTATCAGAATTCAAGATGGAGGCAAGGCTTGGATCACTTGTGGGAATGTAACAATGCTAGGCTGATTCCTCTCTTGACTCTGCCCCCAGGCTCTCCCTCATCTTCACCTACAAGAGAGTATAGGAGGGTGTGCTCATATACAGGGAGCTGCAGCAGGAATACAGCAAAGTTCAGAGATAATGAGCAAATGGCAATGAGGTTTGGATGGATGACGGTGTGCAAGTGGCTGGAGAGCCATGGTGGTAAAGCTTGGTATGGATGCATGAATGGCTGGGGAGAAGCAGAGAGACTTGGGGTTGCTGCGGCTGGTTGCAGAAGGGAATTCAAAGATGTGGCACAGGGTGACCATAAGGTGACTGATAGGCACAGGAAATTTACTTCAGTGATTTGCAACCTTCCCTGATGATTTCCCCATCACTTTTGCTTGTGAGAAGCCAGCAGGGAAGGCTACAAATTGTTATTATATGACTGGGATGCTGCAAATATCATAAACGTGAGATAGTTGCCAAGCGTCCAGATCACAATCATGGGACTTCAAAGATGCTGAGATAGTTAGAAGAATCCGGGTTGCACCAAACATCTTCCATTTGAGAATTATGGAGGTCATTGTGCTCTTAGGAACCTTTAGTACTTTGGTGAAATGCTATCGTTTCGGCCCAGTTCAGCCAAACCGGTAGTAAAAAAATGTTCCCACATCAGCTGAGAGGAGAAAGGAGAGAAAAGCATAGGATCAGCCCTCCCACCTGCACTTTTTTGTTCTTTATCCTCTCAGCTAATTGGCGCAGCAGAGCCTCAGCTGGTGTTTGGAAAGCTGCGCACGTTTAAGTCCGCCCGAACGCGCAAAGGGCGCGATCACCGAACCGGTAGGGATACGTGTAGAATCCTACCACTGCTTCAGTACAACAGAAATTTTATTGTAGCTTTCCCCAGATCTGTCCCTTACAATAATCCTATCTCTTGAGCTCCGCAGGCAGTTCCTTTGACCTCATGTCTTTTGCTCTGCTATAGCATGCATTGTCAGCTGTGAGGCCTTCTACAGAGAAGTGTGTGCCTTTCCAAATCATGTTCAATCAATTTAATTTACCACAGGTTGACATCAAAGTGTAGAAACATGTCAGCAACGATCAAGAGAAATGGGAGGCACCAGAGCAAAATTTCATGTGTGGTTGCAAAGAGTCTGAATACTTATGCCAATGTGATGTTTCAGGTTTTTTTTCTTTTTAATACATTTACAGACATTTCTAAAATTCTGTTTTCATGCTGTCATTATGGGGTATTGAGTGTAGATTAACGAGAGAGAAAAATGTATTTCAACAATTGCAGAATCAGGTTGCAGCATAACAAAAGTGAAGGTGGTCTGAATACTTTCTGAATACACTGTATACTATTGATTTTTTGGTATCAGATTGAAACCGTAAGGCTGGAAGTTACTGTGAATCTAATTCTTCAAAGAGGAGGGGACATAATCTGCTTTTCTTGCACAAACAATAATTTATATTGTCTGGATTTATTTGCAAGCAATATCTAACACTCCATTAAAACTGACATTTTTCTAAGATTTAAGTGGAGAAATTAAATTAGAGTTAATCAGTTTACAGGTGACATTTGCCCCAAATGTAATGGCTGGCCACTTCCATTAATCTACGTATTAGGGATAGGTGAGGCAAGGGTGATATATTTGCTTTATCAAAAGCAGTTTACATCACACCTTATGGGTGTTTCCATTTGCTGATCTTTTGGAACTGTTAAAACAGCTTGGAACTACTTAAAACTGTTACTATTTCTTCACTTTTAGAAGTGTGGTGTGTTGCTTTGTATGCATCTTTGAAGCAGAACCATAGAGTATATATTAAATAAGATGGAGGCATTAAATAAAGACTTTTCCTCAAGCATTACCTTCTGAAATCATTCTTTCCAAAGAATTGGAGTCAGCCATGAACAGGTGGCATTCCAGCTACTGAAAAAACACAAGACTGTTCATAATAATTCAGAGCTACTTGGTGACAGCAAATATTGCATAATCATACTGAGTTCAAGGAGCCTTCACTTTCCCCCCGCCCAAATAGAACAAAACAAGTGTTTTTATTGGTCATCCTTTCAGTGTAAGTCTATTCATTTCTTTTAATGGAACATCCAAATGAGATTACAGAAAGAAGAAAAAACGATAACTTCAACTATCTATGAAAAATAGGCATGCAGAGAGCATCATTCAAAGCAAAATTAATTTATGATTAGACAATTGACTTGGTATGCTTCACGTATCTAAGTAACCAACATACTTTTGCCAGGAAAAGCAAAACCTGCAGAAAAAAATCATGCATTACAAAGAATATTTTTATAATTCTTGCTAAATTGGAAAAATATATTTAATTTCATTCACCTTTTTAAAAAAATTATCTCATGGTTCCACTAATTAGCAGATTACCGATGTTTGCCCTCTGGTGGCCAGTTGGATGATGATGATGTGTTCTAGCTGCAGTTAGATGTAGGGTAGTTCCCGGTTAACTCTGGTGGCATTTCTTCCATCTCTGGAATGCTCTGAATTCTTCATATTTTTGGCAGCTTCTAAGCCGTCATGCCTACTCTACTATATGCTCTTTGGTTTGCTTCATGCTTGCCTTTTGCTATTACTCATTGCCAGATTGCCATGACCTCTAGGGGAACTGGATGGGAGGATTCAAGGAAAGCGAAACATTAACTGTATTTTCCTGAAATGTGATTTCAAGCAATGGAATGTAGTTGTATATCAAAGTGACTGTTCTGAAATAAATTTGATTGGACAGGGGGGGGGGGCAGAATGGGGAGACACCTAAGGGAAGGGAACTTAGATTTGGAGATTTTGGCATGCAAATTTCAGTTCTGGCTTTGCACTGGTGTATTTCACTTGTCCTCTCATAAACTATATCTTTCTCAACAAATAAATAAAAAAAAGATTGCCTTGAAATTCCGATTTCATGAGCTCAAGTGGATTGATTAGTCCCATCAGGATAACTGGACTGCTGTCCTAGTACCCAAATGTATGAACCTTCAATCAAAAACTGTGGGGAAGGTGGTCGCCCTTGCTCTCTTCTAGCCTTGGGCCAGCTACTTCTTGACCATTCATTTTTCTCATTCTTCCTTTCCTTAATATTTCTTTGTATTAATAGGACCAATCTTTTCCCAGAGGGAAGGATGGGACATTTAAGGGAAGGAGGGAACATTTGATTATACATATATATGACATTTCACCCTTATGACATTGTATATTTTGCAGTCGGCCAGCAGTCCATAGGATTGCAGACATCAAATAAGGACAAATACCTTTGAAAAAAATTAAATGCACAAAAAACATGGACGTATTTCAACAATTCCCTTCCCCTAAGTATTGGAAGGGATGGGAGCTAGGAAGCATGCATTTTCTTTGGCTGTGCCTGCAGCTTGGCCCTGAAGTTCAGCAGCCTTCCACCCTTTTAGTCTTCCATAAGGCTTTAAGGGACCTGGATTTCCCCCAAAGTATTAATATTAAATGATCACATGTTAGAATTGATTGGCTTTTGGTTTTTTAATATTTTCATTGGTTGAATTTTTACAGTCTTAAAATTATTTTATATATCATTTACTTTTTGGCTGGGAGCTGCCCAGAGTTGGTTGAAAGATGGGCTGNACAGTCTTAAAATTATTTTATATATCATTTACTTTTTGGCTGGGAGCCGCCCAGAGTTGGTTGAAAGATGGGCTGCTATATAAGTGTTTTAAATAAATAAATGAGTAGCTTCTGTAGAACCTCTTCAGACAAGAAAAAAATGTTTTTAATTTAATTTTCTATTAAGATATGTGAATTGGTCCCACTACTATCCAGCAAATTAACAATATTTATGTGAAATTTAGATTACTAGCAGTGTCTAAATGTATTTTATTAGTCTCTCCATACTCTTTATTTGTCTCTTCCAAAATAAATTATTGCTACCTTAGAGCAAAGGTATGCTGGCAATTTTAGGGGCCCTCTGACTCAGTTGTATATTTTAGGGAGTTAATTAGTTAAATCTTGTGATGAAATACTGGTCCAAGACACGTTTCCAATTTGTGCTGGAACCATCAGCAAAAAAAGTCAAAACAGGGCCCTTGAGAAATTACTGTAGACCAGTAGTTAATAATTTTTAAGACTGCCATAACTGCTTCCCTTTAATCAACAGCCTTCTCAAGCCCATGTCACACAGCACCAACGGATGGAAAGAGGATGTAAAACAGAGAGAAACACTTGCCATCCGTTGGTTAA